>VZTJ01003620.1:826506-933652 GCA_013397795.1 Orthonyx spaldingii
TTGGGGGGATTTTTTGGTGGTTTTTTTTTTTGTGGGGGTGGTGGTTTTTTTTGGTTGTTGTTTTGGGTTTTTTTTGGTTTTTTCTTTTTACTTTGCTTATACTCTACATGACACTAAAGAATCAGGAGAGGGAAAACTCTTGCTAAGTTTAATTTACACAGAGTATTTTCCTGGTGTGATCCTGGATGAATTTAGCACGAAAGCAGAGCAGGAGAGCCCATGCACTCAGGGAATAGGGCACAGGCAATTACCTCTGAGCAGCCCCCTGCTACCCAAAACAAAGCCATTCCCAGGCTGAGTTTTAATCCGCTGTCCATCACCCCCATTCCTGAAGTTTTAACGTGTCAGGAGAGGCAGTGGGAGACAGAATCACTGACCTGGAGCTTGGCCCCTCCCCAGCCCTTCATAAATCACAGCTGGTAATAAGGAGTGCAACATATTTAGAAACACACAGATTATGGTATTGATCCTCCCCTCACCCTGGATCATGAACATCTCTCTCTTCTACCTGATAATATTTCAATTTAAAATGTGCTTAAATCCACTTTTATGTGTTCCTTTGGTGGCTTCACTGAAAGGCCAGAAAGAGGAAAAAAGCTCTGTTATTTCAATAATACTCAGTAATGATTTTTTCCCCAAACTTTTGCTTTGAATGACACTCCTTCAAGCAAAAAAATCAGTGAAAACCAAACTAAATAAATATAACAGCAACCCCACTGCTGTGCACCCCTGAAATGAGCAATTGCCAATTATGTCAATTCTTCCCAAATTTTTTTCCAGAGTTCTTCCCATGTCAAGCAGACCTGTCTGCATATTGTGGCTGGAAAGGAAGACACTTCTATTGCTCTGATAAAGGAATAGTAAATATAATAAAAATATATATGCATGTATATGTTAGGGTAACAAGAGCTACATTACACCTGAAATTAGGGCAGATGAGCAAAAAATACTTTGAAGAAACATTAATTAAGAAACATTACTAATTTAGTATTAGAAAAAAAGCTATCATCATCTAAGTCTGAGTCTAGCTAGTATTTACCTGTAAATTCTAACACAGGACAGTTGAAGTACTGACTAAAATAGGAAATTGATTGTTTAAGCTACCAATTATATTACAAAAGGTGTCACCTAAACTTAAACAATACCCCCAAGAACCAAAGGCCAGTAAAAATTCTTCTTTTACAGACTATATAAAATGGTCACGTGTAGACTACAAACGAAATGAAATCCATACAAGAAAGAAACACTGAAAAGTCAACATTGCTTAGCGAAGGAAAAAAGGGAAGATAGCAGTGAGATATTAAATAACCTGCACTAGGATATTTGCAGTTCACTTATAAGTGATCAGGAAATGAGTTTATAATAATATGAGAGAAAACATATTAAATGTATATTAAATTATTTAAATTTTTTGTGTTAGTTTAAAAAAAAAAATTATAACTATTACTTCACAGAAGATCTACAAGAAGAAATATGAAATCACAGTACCATGGCAGGTGAAAATTAAGTAAACTCAGTCTGGTTGCCTTGTGAACAAGTTCTTTGTTTGCATAAAAAGCATAGACCCTCAATATATTTTAGAAAAGAGAATCAGCTCCCATCTTTCTGGCTGTCAGTATATCCCACATGATATCAGGAATTCGGGAAAGACCGAGGGGATGGAACACAAGGCACCCTTAGGCCTCCAAGCACGGTGTGCCCACGTCTGACCCCTCACCCATCACCTCTCACTGGTCCCTGTGACGCGGGGAGCAGCTCAGAGGCTGCAGAACAAAGGGTTTGATCAGAGGAATGGAATGGATTTCACAGAAAGCCAACTCCGTGCAGTAATTTTCAAAAATAAGTGGCTGAGGAGAAATATGATCGAGGTCTATAAAACGAGGAGCAGCACAGAGATAGTGAATAGGCAATGATTTTTCATTATTTGCCATTATTCAAGACATAAGTGGAATAAAATGAAATTATGAACAAGCAGTTCAAAACAACCAAGAAGAAGGACTTTTCCTTCGCAACTCATAATTAAATCATACAGCTCATTACCCCAGCATGGTGCTTCTGCCAAGAGTATAAATTTTTTCAAAAGGAATCAGATAAATTCCTGGAGGGAATGTCCACCCTCAGAGCAGCTGCTCCATGTGTGAGTGGAGCTGGGAGAATACAATGGCCCAGTGTGCAGGCACACCCAGAGAGGTGGCACATGCTGTCCCCCACCCTGGGCACAGGACCCTGCTGGACACAAGGATGCAGAGCTCCTGTTCTCCTCAAGCCATCCCATCATCACATGGCAGCCCCTCGAGCCCCTTATCCTGCAAAACAGGCAACTAAATGAGTATTATAACATTATGATTAAACTCTCAGACTCTCAGATTGTCCTATACACACAGAAAATATGATTTTGGCTCAGTTATGTCACTTTTCCTTGAAACAAAACGCCACCAACCAGTTGGGATGTAGCAATTTCTTCAGCAGATTTAAGATGACTTTAATTTCACAAACAGTTTGAAGGGCAACCTAAAACATTTTTAACATTTAAATTAAATATCCTTGCATTAAACACCTTAAGAAAAATGGGATGTTTGTGGTGACCCGAAGGAAACATTTGGTAAAAACTAAAATGGGATTGAAAAGGTCTGAAAAATTGTTCTCATTTCATGTCCCTGAACATAAAAGCTTAAATTGTCACTGATTTTTCAGTTTGTCTGGCAAAACTGAAAACCTTTTCAATTGAATAAATTTGCTAATATTTGATTAAAAATAATAATAAGTAATTTGATAATAAACAATTTGACTATTGAGATTACTGTGACTCCATCTTCCATCAAGGCAAAATGCAGTTGATTGCTGACTCTGTTACCCCCTTAAGCTTCAAAGCCATAACTCTCCCCAAAAGATTCCCTCACCTTGCAGAGGAACAACAGGATGAAATTGGTGGCTCTATAACCAATAATATTTCACTCAGATTTAGCTGCTGCTGCCCTCCTGCACCAACAATCCCCTCCCAAAGCTCAGCTGCAGGAATATTGTGCATCTCCTGCTGCCCTGTGGAATCCCAAATGTACCAAACACCAGGAAAGGCTGACGGGGCTCTTCACCTCCAGCCACTCAAACGAACAAAAAAGGGAAAAGAAACATGGGAGAAAAATAAAACGAAAAGTGTTTGCTTCAACGAGGTCTCTGTAGCCTTCTTCTTTAGAGGTTTTTATTCTGATGACCCATTTATTGATAGCAGATCTTGAGAACTCAGGAAATGTAGATTAACTCTGGGGATTGTCTGCCTCAGATTTCATGTTCTATTTTCTCTTCCTTTCCCCCAAATTTCCAGTCAACTACTTTGGTGTTTCTGTCAATGACAAAAAGATGAAAGTCAACTTAAGTGCCTATTTTCCAAATTTACTTTGATTTGAGAGGAAAGTACTCCCAGAAAGAGAAATCTACCAGATTGACTAATTAATGTTCTTATTCATTAACTGATTGTTGAAAGAAAGTGAAATAAAATTACACTATAGTAATGTGGTAATATCCCCTGAAGTTAGCCTGCAGTCAAGGAAACTCTTCAAGATGAAAATTAGCATTAAACATAGTTAACATCCACCCAAGAATAAGACTAAGAGTAATTAAAAACCCGACAATATCACTATTTCCAATATACTCTAATTCTGTATTATGTAACATTCTAAAAACACCCCTCAATTGCTTTGTTAATTATGTTAGGTAAGCACCAGCCATGTATTAAATTCACACATGGTAAATTGAACATGGGGCGTTAAGGAAAGTGCATAGAAGGTCTAATTAGGCATTTAAAAAGTTTTAGACTTGCTTTCATGATCAAACAATGCAGTATAAAACAAATATTTAACACTTAAAACACAGCTACTCCGATAAGCATAATTTTGAAACCTTTAATGAATTCACCTCAATTAGCCTTTCATTAAATAGCTCATTAAAAACTGATTTGAATATTGCTCCAGCAGAAATCCTGGTTCAGCTGTTACGATGGGATAGGGAGTCAGTGGAGGTAAGGTTAAACACACACTTTGGAACTGTCTGAAAGTCAGATTTGTTCCAGGGAAAAAGCCCTCACCCGCCTATGACACCAATATTAGATAAACTGAGCACAAGCCCTGGAAAATGCAGGGATTGGAGTTTTCTGGCTTAATTCTGTTCAGAAGGAAATCAGACCAAGGAATGAACAAAACCATCGTGAATATATGCCAGGTTCTTATCACCAACTCCATTCTCATCTGTGCTTTCAGAAAAACAATGGCTATATTTTTTTAAAAAAAAGACTAATTTTAACTTGTCTTTTCAGTGGAAATACATCGACAACAAATACAGAGGCAGGGAGACATTTAAAAGAGCAAACACATGCAAGGGTGCTTGAAAAATATGGCCTAATTGTGAATGTATTTATTTACAGGATCAGTGTTGCAGTGGCCATTGTGGCTTAGGGATATGGAAAGGAGAATTTATTGCAGAGGTAGACATTGTTTTTATTAAACTAGTTGATCAGATGAGTGGAAAAATTCCCCTCATTTCCTCCATGCTACTTCAGTTGATCTAACAAAAGATTTTATTCCTCCATGACCTTCACTTCAAATACAGCTCAAGGCTTTACACTGTTTCAGGTCAAGTTAACTTGGAAACTTTGGAGAGCTTTAAGTGGAATAAAATCGAGACCCAGAGAGTGGAGCACAAAAGAGTAGGGCCAGGCTGGAGGCAGGAAAGAGACAAAGTCAAAACATACCTTTGTGTGTGACTTTAATAAGTGCACAGCATGGAAGCACTTTTCTTTCTTTTTTTTCCCTTTTGCTTCACTGAGAAGGAAACTAATTCAGGGACAAGACGATGTCTTGTTGCCTCGGCCTTGTGTTCAGAGGGATGTTTTGTTGCATTACCTGGAAGAGGTCACTGAACAGCTGGACTTGAAATGGTCTAAATCTAAGCCACATTCTGCCATCCACGTGTGCTACAGAGTGTGCAGAGCCTGCAGAGCCCTGCTCCATCCCCAGGACAAGAGCTCAGGGGCAGCTTTTGCCCGTGAGCTCCTGCACGGGGGCTTTAGGCAGGGTCTTCACCTCCTGCAGAAAGGTCAGGGGAGAGCAGCCTCCAAACAAGGGCTGACAGCAAGCCCAGCTCCTCGAGGGCACCAAGCACCAGCATTATCAGCGCAGAAATCCGATACAACGCCACGGTAAACACCAACAATAACATTGCAGCCATTAATAATTCAAATCCAATAAAACAAGTTCCTCACGAGCGCATGCAAACGTCACGAACGCCTCCAACCCAGCTCGGCCTAGGAAGGCATTTCTGAATCATTTTGCTTTGCTCCGTCAGTGATGAATACAGATGGATAGACACTTCACAAGGCACTCACATGGAAATAAGCGCTGATATCCCAGGCCTGGGCAGCGATCGGTAACTTTTAACAGTATGTGCATTTCCCTCTCCGTGTGTCTGAGCACACCAGGGCTCCCAGGGGCACCCAGGGACCCCTGGAGCAAAAGAACTGGAGGAACTATCAAAGGCTGCTGAGCCCCAACCCATCACCTGTGACTCAGAGATCCATGGATCCCAGCAGGCTCGTGGGAAGAGCTGGGGACGTGCTGATGCACTGCTCTCACAGGATTCCCTGAACCCTGCCCATCCCTGCAGACACCGCTCTGATCCGCTCCGCTGCTCTCGTGCTGTTTGGGAACTAAACAAGTGCTGGGCACTGTGTTTGAGCAGATAAACACAAACCACCGCTCAGGAAGAAGCACTATTTGAGGAAGGTCGGTGCTGCCTGGCAGACTGACCCATCCCCAGGGAACATTCTGGAACTCCAGCTGGGTGTGTGAGCAGGACTGCCTGGGATGGGGGCTCTTCCCCTCACAGGCACCCACACAGGCTCCTGCCGTGTCATTCCATAAAGACTGACGGGAAGATCCCTCAAGGAAGCCCCTTCCTCCTCTCCCTGTCATGGCCAAGACTGGCACAAACACATCCCACCGCTCCCAAAATTCCCCTTCTGCCCTTTCCTCCTCCCTGCCCACTGCTCTCAGGAACACCCAAGAGCAAGCACAAGGCAGCTGCACCTCACAGCAACTGAACCCCCACACCACAACAACCTCACAGGTCTCAGAGTTTTTCCTGAGGTCTTCATTACTTTAAAATACTCCACATGTACTTGAGATTTTTCTCTTTTAAAAGAAGACCTTCAGGTAGATGTGCCAATAAGTTACACTGGAAATAGGAAAGAAAGTGCATCGTTAATACTAGAAAGCTGCCTGGACAGGTTTGACAGAATAAGATGTAAAGTTCAGAAGAGAATTCACAGTCCTTGCAGATGGAGCTCAGCCATTCAGACAGAGCCACGATTTCTTTACCTTCTGATCACTTCACAAACCACAATAATTTCATCAACAATGAAACCCTTTATGAAAGCCAGGCAAAGCACAGGCCAGCCCAGCTGATTGTAATGACTACTGCTTTTCCCAGGAATAAAAACACCAGACCTGCCCTTCTCTGAGAGCACTTCAGGCAGAGGAGGCAGTTCCATGACTGAAGAACATTTTAATTCATATTTCATCCTCCTGGCAGCTCTGAAGAGCTGTAGTCAGCTCTGCTGATCACAAACTCATGCTGAGGGGCTTCTTAACACCCAGGCATAAATCCCACCCCCCAAATCCCCACTCACAACAATTAAAGGGTAAAGGGATTGGGGAACAAAATAAAGTAGAAATCACAGAATAGAAATTAGTTCAGGACAAAATTGGAGAAGCAAAAGGATGTTTTTGGCTCTCCTATGCCATGGAACAATACACAGAAATCTTATTTTGCAACCTTAACAGTGAATGAGCAAGACAGCAATCAAAATATCTTATAAACCAGAGAGAAGCAGAGATCAATAACCAGACACTACAAGAGAATCCATATTAACCTTGGGAACTGAGGCAAAACCTCAATCTACAGCTCTTCAAAGAGAAATCTGCAGGGAAAAACAGGCAGAAAACACAGCAAGCTTCAAAATCCTAAAATCTACCATATCTTTCCTTTTCGTAACTCTGGACAATAATTACTGTTTTAAAATATTGTACATTTTAAATCTGTAAATTAATTTTCTTTTTGCACAACCTCTTTTCATCCAATGGACACATCTGTGCTCTGTTTCCATAGAGTGACCATTTGATTCCACACCTTCCTTCCCAAATATCTTTTTCTATCAGGTTTTATCTATTTTGGATACTTTAGGTTTGCATTCAGGTGTTTTAAATCCAGCAGCTTTTGCAAGGGGAAATAGTTTGATGACTGCATTCCACTTCAATCTCTTTTGGGAAGGAGCCCCTGCCCACAACAGAAGGTGGTGTGGGATGGGTGATATCTGGGATCTGAGGATTCCTGGAAGTGTTCAGGGACAGGCTGGATGGGGCTCTGAGGAACCTGGTCTTGTGGAAGGTGTCCCTGCCCATGGCAGGGGGTGGAATGATCTTTCAGGTCCTCTCCAACCCAAAGCATTCAGTGATTCTGTGATTGTAGCTGTAGGGTTGGAAAAATAAGGCAGAAAAATGTGGGGAAATGGTTTTCAGAGCAGGGTGGAACTCAGGAGTTGCCATGACTCACTGCAGGGGCACAAACTGCTGCTCCTACTGCAGTGCCCCTCTGCCTCCTCATCTGGGGGCCTGACCTGCAGGGAAAATCCCCCATTAATCCCATTTTCTTCATGTGGCTGCATTGTCGTGTTTCTGGATGGATAACGAGCCTTTATCCCTTCATCAGTGCAGGGCCGGAACATCCCCATCTTTGCCAGCCAGCTCTGCCTCCCAGGAAAGCTGAAAGGAGCAGCAGACACCCTGAGCAGGAGCATCATTAAGGAGGGAGCGCTCCAGGAGGAGGAGAACTGGGCTGGGAACTCGCTGAGGTGATGAGTTCTGCTGCTGCTTCCCATCACACACCACAGCAACAGCTCCAGAGGTGACCTGAGGGACACAAAACATCACCTGCTGGAGAGGAACACAGCCCACGTGTGCTCCGTGGGTGTGAGGCTCCCATTCCGGGAGGAATTGTGCATAATCTGCCCATTATCCCCACCTTTCTCTGGGAAAAGAACAGCAGCCTCCTGTCTATGTCTGTTCAGGGCACGATTGAAGAAGTCCGGGCTTCATTATTCCAATGCTATTTTAAAAATGCCTTGAGAAACTTGATATGTGCTCCCAGGAGAGGGGACCTCCTCTCCAAAAAGGCAGATAAAAGTGAGCTGAACTCCTCTGAGCAAGTGGGAGGAACCAATGCACTCACTCCTGCAATTTCTGCAGCCATTTCGGAACTGAATCCAAGCTGTGCCTCCAGCAGCAGCAGCTCTGAGGTGCTGCTGGAGCAGCGATTAACTTCCCCACTGCCTCCTCCTCTGTCTTGTTCTCCTATGTGCACACACTGAAAGTGCACAGCACTGCATGCCTACACAACACTGACCGTAAAGAGAATTATTCAAGCATTTTTTTTTCCATTTATTAGTGGAAACGCTGGAGTCTCCTGCTAATATTGTCTTTTTCAAACGTTTTTCACGGGATTTTTAAAATTTATTTTTGCTTTTAATCTTCATGCAATTGAGAACAAAGACGAAGAAGTATCCAATGGTTATGATTCCTGGTGGCAATCCAAACTTACTGGGACCCATGCAATGTGAAGCACAAAGTCATCTCCTGGCAAGACAAATAATAATTAACAATAATAATAATAGTAATAGTGAAACTTCAGTGGCATGAGTGGAGGTTTATCACTTATATTTGAGCTCAGAATTTGGTCACACATGTTTTTTTCAAAGCAGTGCAACTAAGCCTGTTTTTATGAAGCTTCTATACATGACAGAGTCACCATTTGTTGAAGCAAAAAAAAAAAAATTCAATACAGTATGGAACAAATGAAGACTTGCACATTCTCTTGTTATCAAGGTTTTATACCTCTCCTCTTTTCTACTTCTTTTGAAATTGTTCCCACTTGCATCATAATATTCTTCACTGCACAAAAAAATTATATTCTCTTTTTCCCCTAAGTTCTGTTTAGTAGTAAACACCTCCAAGAGTTCCTCAATTTTGAAGAAAACAGTGTCTAACTGACACGTCTTGGTTAAAATATGTCATGATCAAAGATTAAGTCCTCACCACGAAAAAAGCAGTTCTTTGTAAGATGCTTAGGAGGATAAAACTTTTTGTGTGACAGATGTCACAATAAAACAAAGTAAAACTGTAAGATCCAGAAACACATAACACTATTTTATTCTTCTAGTCACTGATGATAAACGGGGGAGGAAAGGGAAATAACTTACACACATTTATCTTGACACATCAGTTTTGGTGCATACAACACTTTAAGCACTCGAAATTAAAAAATAAAAATAATCTTATCAGCCTGTATCAAATGGATTTGTCAATGCTTAGTTGAGTTATATTACAAATTACTGTTTCAGATTAACGTGTCTCTTGAGATTTACTTGTGTACCTGCAAGCCTCAAGGAGGGAAATGTTTTACTCTGCCATCCTTCATCTGTGGCACAACAGTGCTAATTCTGCCACGCTCACTGTCCCCACACTCTGCTGCCTCACACCACCTTGATATCATTTTTCATATCAACACAGAGGCTGCTGAGGCTGAACCAAGGTGAGATGGTGGTCACCACCCCTGAACACACCCTTGGGGGATTCTGTGTTCCCTGTCCCATCCCACCACCCCTGGACACGCCCCTGAGGAATTCTGTGTTCCCTGTCCCATCCCATCACCCCTGGACACGCCCCTGAGGAATTCTGTGTTCCCTGTCCCATCCCACCACCCCTGGACACACCCCTGAGGAATTCTGTGTTCCCTGTCCCATCCCACCACCCCAGCTCCCATTTCCTGCTCTCCCCCTCTTGCCTCCAGCAGGGCTGGATGTGCAAAGATATCAGCCTTGAGCCAGACACCTCCTGCATTTTAAAAAGTTGTCTTAAGGATGTTGGATCTTAAGTAAATTTAAAGAGGGAAAGCCGAGGTGAGTTCAGCAGGTGGCTGGGGTGGCCTGGAAGGGCCGTCAGCCAAACCCTGACAACTTCAGGTGTTCAGCTCTGCTGGCTGGACGTGCACCTGACAAACTTAATTCCTAATGCACAAAATTCCAGCTACACAAATATCAGCCATGTCCATACAGGTGTGCCAACAAGGAAAAAATGCAATATTAATTTCCTGAACTATATATATCTCAAGCCTTTTTTATACATATCTTTTCAGATTAGGGGGAAAAAACATCAAGTGGTAGCAACAAAAGCATAGAATTGCAGTGCAATACACTGACAACACTTGTGCCTTCCTTTAAGGGCTAACTTTGCATTTGCCTTTCAGCTTTGCAGAATAAATTGTTATAGTATTCTTATATTCTAATTTTCTTAAATTACTGTAGTATTCTCACCTCTCAGTTGCTGTAATGGAGCACTGGCATTCCCCCTGTTCTGCAGAAAGATGTAAGATGCTTTTTTCTTCAGACCAAACATATCCTGAGCTTTCTCCTGCCATGAAAGTGGCTCACCC
Organism: Orthonyx spaldingii; assembly: GCA_013397795.1. Classification (NCBI taxonomy): domain Eukaryota; kingdom Metazoa; phylum Chordata; class Aves; order Passeriformes; family Orthonychidae; genus Orthonyx; species Orthonyx spaldingii. The sequence continues at coordinate 837,043 of VZTJ01003620.1, forward strand.
TAGGAACATTCAATCGTTTTCCCACCATAGAACCCCTGACAACAAAATGTTCTTACTCTGAATACCAAGAAAAAAAAAGTAAAATATTAAGGTGCTTTTGCCTTTATAGCAACAGTCCACAGAGAAATGCCAAAGGGAGAAGAAATACATTATTTTATTTACACACACAGACCACCAGCTCTGTGATGGAAGGAACAAACCCCTCCTAAGCAGCCCTGCCATCTCTCCCCCACCCCAACCCCTGCCCCAGGCACTCCTGGAGATAACTCTGGCATGGAGGCTTTTTGCAGACAGCCACAGCCTCTTTAATGTTGGACTTGTTAAAATAAAAACAACCTGGCCCAGGTCTGCAAAGCTGCTGTGTTCGGCTCACAGCAAACCAGACAGATGCAAAGAAGGATCTTTCCCTGGGAAAAGCCAAGGAAAAGCTGCTCGTTCACAAAGAGCCACTGCACGTTTTTGCCCTTTGCCTAAAGGATGTGCAGAAACTGCATAACTAAATAACTTCTCACCTCAGGAATTTTTCCTTTGGAGTCAGATGAAACACTTAAAGCAATTTATCGAATGAAGGCACCAGGACCACAGCAAGGGACAGCCTGACCCTAACCTAACCCAAGATCATGTGGTTTATCATATTTTCACTACGGACTTAGAGAAATTTCCAGTCATGGCATATACATAATTTTATTTGCACTTTCGTATTTCATGTTCTAAACACAGATGACTTTTCTGTCCACTGAACTTTCTCCTCCCTGTGCAGCGTGTGGGCAGGATTTCAGGGGGATCTCTTAGAGAAGCAGGACAAGCCAGGGTGTTTGTGCTCAGAGGAGCTTGCCCCACCAGGAATCCCATAACGGGATTTCAGGCTGCCCCGGGGAGTCTGTCGGACTACAAAGTGTCTGACTCATCCCACAGCTGCACACGCAGCTCCAGCTGCGGGTCTTTAACACATCCACCCCACGAGGCTGGTGGCAACAGGAGACTCTCACTGATTAATGCCTTAATTACTCAGGAATCCCATGGAAAACAATGAAGAACCAAAGCTCAGACCTCACCCAATTTGCACTTTTTGCAACCATAAAAAACGTCCTTTTAGGAGAGCTCTACCTGAAATTCCAGCAGGCTAAAATAGGTCTGCAGCAAGTTTTAAAGTCTGGATGTGTGCTTTGAAAAGCCCACACCGAAAAGCAGGAGAGAGGTGCTGTTCATTTCCAATCCTATTGACTGCAGCCTTGTTTTCCTCTCTCCATGATAAATTGATGTGTTTGTCTCTCATTCCCAGCCCTGTTCACACGAACAGTGAACTTGTCAGGAACAGGGAATGCATCATTGAAGAGCTGCTGTTTTTCTGTGAGACACCTCAAATCCTGTCAGTCCACAGATGGGCAAACAGAGCCAAGCACTCCTCAGATCTGGGAAAAAAACCCCACCCTTTATGTTGAGATTCAGAGCACCAGAGTAAATATTAAAAATACCTCTAAATCATACAAAAAAAAAATCTGGTGATCTTCTACTGAAACAGTTGAAATACAGCCTGCATTTCTCTACAGTTTAGGACGGAAAGAAAGATTTTCCTGTTTACCTGGAGGACAAATTTTTAAGAAGTCAGAAATCAACAAAAAGAATCATTCTGTTCCTGCTTAAATTCTTGAAATCATGAATACAAGGATGACTGCCTTTAAAAACCCCTCAGATTAAACCCCTTTTGTCTTAGTGCAGAAGTCACCTTTGGAACATATAACAAGTGTTTTCCATTTTTCAGCAGCTGAACAGATTTTTTTCCCCACCTCTCATCCAGACTTTCCTGTTCTTTGAATGCCATGAAATGCAACTTTGGTCAGCTTCTCCTTTTCAGAGATTTACACACATTTCATTTCCTGATGTGCTTTATTCCTGCTGCTCATCTGAGGTGAGGCAAGGCAGATCCACAACAGCTCCTCTCTTTTCAAATATTGCTGGTGATCAACTGGAGGATTAGATTTCTGCTTCTGTAACGATTTCATTTTAAAAATCTATTTGTGTGTTCAGACCCCAGTGCTTGGGGAATGGTTTTCCTTGGTGGGGAACAGATGTGAGGAGAGAGCACTGACAGCCCAATTACTTCATTCATATTAAAGGAGCTGCTACAGAGTGGCTGCATTCCTCAGGTGCAGCTAAACTGCATTTCTCACTGAATTCTGCACATCAGAAAACTGAAAATAAACAGCACTGGGGTCTTTTAGCTTCAGCCAAAAGGAGAGCAGCCTCAGAGCCCCCAGTCTTCAGCACATTGCTGCAAAGCAGGGCTCAGAGGGAGCCTCTCCTCTGAGTTGGTCTCCTAAATTTGCCCAGGACAGTCTCAAGAATTATTCCAACACTGGGAATATTTCAAACAGTAAAGCAGAACAGCTCTGGGCTCACTGCATTTGGGATGTGTGTGGGATGGCCTTCCCCCGTGCCACCAGCACATCAGGGACTTGGCCCTGCAGGGCCTCTCTTCAGGAAAATAATTTCAGTTTAACCAGAAGAAAACTTCTTCATAAAATTAAAGCAATAAAACACTTATCCAGTAATGTGATTTCCACATCTTGCCTTTAACACCCCCAGTTTTCCAAATGAGGCAAAAGATTCCTTTCCATCCCTGAAATCCAGCTGTTCCCCCTCTTCTTCTGTGCAATGAAAAGCACACGTGGAGCTCCTAGAAAATGTCACAGGAAAACCCAGTTCAGAGAAATGATAGTTTCTAACCCTTTGTGACGTCCCCTGTAAGAAAAGGAAAGAGATCTCCCTCAAATCTGGGACAACCTGATGCAAATCAGGATGTTTTCCTTGAAATCCAAAATTGTTGAATGTACACACACAGGCAGGGCCACAGTTCTGAGTTGAAATAGAATTGCCAACATCCAAAACAGCTTCACCCTTACTCTGAAAGTCACAATTACAAGAGTAATAGCATAAATAGTTTATTTTAATATTATTTTCACAATGCAACACAATTAATAAGCTAATTTTTGAAGGAGTGCACTCCTCCCTTACTGAGGAGACTGTGGTTCCATTATGTCAGAGCTAATCCTGTTTGCTCAGTTGCTGAAGTTAATTTAAGTAATATAAAACAACCAATTGACAAAAAACACCACACTTTTGTGCACAGAACATATGCAAACTTATTTATTGTATCATAAAAATCAGAATGTGATCGTGGTGAATTATAACTTCAGAATTTACTCAACGTGAAATGAAAAAGATGAATCAACATTTAATTAGCCTTGGATGCCTTTTCACAAAAACAGCTGATAAACATTTTCTCCTCCTTCCCTCCCACAAAAGCTCAAAGTGATTAAAACATTTTTGGACACTTGGAGGTTTGATCAAAATCTCCCAGAAGGTTCTCCGGTGTCTCCTTTATTTCCTGTACTTTACATCCAGAACAACAACAGAAAATAAATTATTACCAGCTGAAATAATAAAAGTTAATAGCCCTGCTGTAAATTCCGAGAAAATTTTGAGAACAATTCTTTCCTTAAGCATCTCAGTTCTCCACCACCTTTGGTTTGTCAAATTTGTCCTATTTGTCAAAGCATTGATTTTTTTCTAATCCTACATAATAGCAATTAACATAACAGTTAATGACCAAACTAAAAGTGATGAAATAAGAAACCAGCAGAGCTTTTATTTTGTTTAAGCCCTCATATATTGTCTAAACACAGGACTAATTTGGGCCCAATCCTAAGCCATCCCAAGACTGACTAAAGAAGAGCACAGCTGGCTCAGAGCAGGGAGCTTTCACTGCAAGCAAGGGCCAGGGCTCCAGGCACAAGGTGGAGGCTCCAGAGAGCCAAAAGCTGCTACCAGAAGGGGTAAAGTTCCCAGAAATTCCATTTCCCTGCGCTCCAGTGCCCGATCCCAAACATAACATGGAATAATTGGATTGCTGGTCCCCACAGCACATAGAAAACAAAGCATTATTTACCTGCTTCTGTCCCTTCATTTTTCTGAATTGATATCCACAAAGAAAAGCATTTCTTAGATATTTTTTGCACTCTCTCCTGTTCGTTTCCATTTTCATCCATTTTCCATTTTAGTGACTTAACCAAGTCACTAAAAACTTCCGTTTACAACCATTAGATTTATTAACACTTCTCTTCTGCTCCCCCTGTCTAAAGAATAGCAGATTCTCTCTTTCGGACACTGTCCTCTTAGATGAAAGTCAGTTCTCATCTTGTCTTATCCACAAGCTCCAAAAATCAAAAACAGCCAAATATAACATCATTTTCCAGAAAAGAATCACAGCCAAATAACCCTCAGAGACAGGAGGAAAGGCTCTGTCAGGTAATTTGGGATTTGAAATAGAGTGTTGACATAATTGCTATGATAGTGTTATCTCCAGGATTTTGAAATAGAACTTGATAGATACAGTAAAACTTTGTGTTCTGGCAACAAAATAGAAAGGCCTCAGATCTCATCACTGACTTCACCACCTCAGATTTTCTAGTTGCTGGCTCTATTTTCATTTACCATCTTTAATTGAGAAATAACTTAGAAAAAGTCTTCAAAATAAATTCCCTGGCAAGAAAGAAAAAAATTAACCCACCCACCCTACTGGGTGGCAAAGGCTGTGTCTTGGAAATCTATTCAGATCTCACATATTCATAACATCAGATTTTGAACTATGAGTGGTAGGAGGTCCTACCTTAGGGGGAAAAACACCTTCTAATTTGGAATGCACTCATTTAGCTATACTTTAAGATTTGAACCAAATTTTGCTAACCATTGAAATTCTTGATCACCTTTTAAATATCCTAGGTTTAGTTGTGAGGTCACAAACTAGGAATACTTAAAAAAAATACATCAGATTTGAGATTTAGTCTCACTCAAAGTGAAAAATGGTGTGCAAACACACACCACTGATGGGGGACAAAAAAACCCATGATGCAAGAAATCTGAAAGGCACAAAGAGTTCTTTCTGCTAAAATAATAGAGCCTGCAAAGTCTCAAATAACTTCAGCTTTGCATTTTTATAGAAATTATTCTGATTGAAAGCAGCACAAAAAAGCTGCACACAAAATAAAGAGCAAACAAATGTTCAGAGAGATTATAGCATGTAGGATTACAAAACTGTTAGTTTTAAATTTTATTAATAAAGTAGAAAAAAGAGTGATGGAAGGAAGACTAAAACGAAGGGGGCGTATTGGACTTCCAGTGAAGTTGGGGATATCCCATCCTTGGACGTGTCCAAGGCCAGGTTGGACACTGGGGCTTGGAGCAGCCTGGGACAGTGGGAGGTGTCCCTGCCATGGCAGGGGTGGCACTGGATGGGCTTTGAGGTCCCTTCGAGCCACCCCATTGTGGGATCCTGTGCCTCCCCCCGACGCCACAGGTAAGTGCAGCAGAATTTCCAGTGTGGAGGGAAGGGCTCTGGGGCTGCACCAGCCCCTTCAGCCCTTCAGGGAGGGAGGGCAGGGATGCAGGAGCTCTCCACAGGAGCTGCACAAGGCTTTGGAACAGCTGCATTCGAGCTGTGACTCAGCCCCCTCGCTCCTATAGCCAGGACAGGGGGAAAAAACACAACCCAAGGAAAAACCTGCAGCTTCTTACACCCATCTTGACTGCCAAAATTGTCATCTCAGTGTCTAAGGCTGACAGGTCTCCAAATGGAACCAAATGGTGCAACCTTCTAAAAATTGCCAGGCACAGGGAAGTGTCTCTCAGACTAAATAAAGTCAGCAGTGACAAACACACAAAGCAAAGCTTAGCAGAGCAAGGCAGGGATTGGATTTCAGAGCTGTGGTGCCAGACACGGTGTGGTTGGCACCCTTGTGCCTGCAGGCCTTGAAATCACTTCCCCTGAGGAGCATTTTTCTTCTCTCTCTACCAGGAAAGATTATTCCTTTTGGTTCCCTTCTTCCCATTGCTGTGGCTGTCTCTGCCTGGGCACTGTGTGACCCCACAGCTGCAAACATCCTGGCTTTGCAAGAGGTTTAGAGCAAGAAAAATTACACTAATTAAAAAACCAGATTAGTTACCTGTTGAGCAATATTTGTTTGCAAGAAAGACTTAGAAAAGGACTGGGTTAGAAGGGATCTTAAAGCTCCTCTCATCCCAGCCCTGCCATGGGACACCATCCACTGTCCCAGGCTGCTCCAAGCCTCAATGTCCAACCTGGCCTTGGACACTGCCAGGGATAATCACATATTTTAAACACACTGGCAAGATGTTTCAAATTATCCAACAAGAAATCATTATTCAGAGATGGCAAAAAAACTCCAAACAACTTGAAATTCTTCTAAGGTGAAGAACAAGGGAATCTGAAAGCTTTGCGGGTTTGTTTCTCTTTATTGTCGTTTAGCAAATAAATCCTGCAAAGACATTCTTCCAGGAGTCTTGAAGCAGAGCTCCTCTCATTTCTTTGATAGCTTTTCTTTGATTGTTTCTCTGTAGTCTATTAATATGACCCAGAAGTTTCAGTAGGAAATAATTCTTAACAGCCTTTACCTGATGAGAGGGAAAATTGAACAGAACTGGAACTTCCCAGTTTCTGCCATTTCTTCCAAATGCCTGCCTGCTTATATTGTAAGTCACTCTGAGTTGTGTGGAATGTTTTCAAGGCCATTTAAGACTTAAACACAAAGGGGATCTTTGCTACTAAGGGGGGGGAAAAAAAAGAGTAAAAAATAAAAGAGAAAAGAACAGTACATCAAAATCAAAATCCACCTTTCAGTCCAGGCATTTTCTGTGCACAGGAACCCTGAGCAGCCCTGGAAAGATCACACACAACCCAACATAGAAAAAATATAACTCTGTGTCTCTTCAAAAGCATGTGGCCTTTTTTTTTTTTCCTTTACAGAAGTCTATGTTCTTGACCAGGACAAAAGTTTTTGAAAGCTGACAGATCAGATCTGGTCAGGATTCAGATGCTCAGTGTGTGCCACTGCTGAAGCAACAGCAGAAGAAGGAATGGTAATCTAAAAAAAGGCACTGGATTAGCAAAAGTTGATAGAGAAATGTTACACCATGGAAGATGAAAATACAGAAAATGAAACGTATGAATTATTTAGGTAAATGAACAGTTGCTAAAAAACCACAAAGCGTCAATTAATTCTAGAACTGTTTCTATTCTTGTGGAAATTTCATTTTTAGGCTACGAGATTTCAAAGATTTGTAAGGCAAAGACAGTTACTTGCTGCAAATAATGCAAGACTGAGTGAGCAGCCCAAAAAGTGCACGACTACACAAAATGCAAATTATGAACTTGGCAGAGGAAACTTCCTCTACTTGTTTTACATTCCTCAGTCTCTGACTTCTTTGTGGTCTTTTTCTTTCTCTGTGTGTTTATGTATGAGAGAATGTGTATATACAAATATATATGTAATATATATAAATTTATATATACACACATATATAAATAATGCATTTATTCATAATGATTAAACACTTTACAACTTGTGCACAACGGGCACAAGCTTCATTAAATAACGTTGACCTGTATCTTACAAGCCCCCAAACACACCTTCAGTAAAGATGAAACCATTTATGACGAGGCCAAACAGAAAATCTGTCCAAATCTGTCTGGTGCCACTATTTTAGGAAGAATGGAGCAAAAATCCTGTTGAGCTACTGCAGAGAAGAACTCAGCAACTTCAAATGAGTTCCACTGTGTGGCTCAGGCTATGCCCAAATTTGATATGAGAGCTGTAATCACAATTAAAGGACAGACATTGTTACTATGAACACGTGCTTGGGAAAATACCCAGATCCTCCAGATAAAAGATTCTGCTGGTGTAAATCCGAGTAACTGCACGAGTCTCTACTGGAACCCATCACCACAATCCGTTTGTGTTTCCCAAGCAATTCAGCCCAGGTTTCAAAGGAGCTGGGTGACTTGTTCCTTCCAGGGAGAGGGAACAACACCTGCATTCCCTGGCTGGACAAGTGGGAGAAACCCTTCTCCATGGGAGAGGCTCTTTGCTTTGTGATGATCAAGGGATTAAAGGTCACAGAACCGGGATACAGATCCCAAGCAGTGATTTGGGATGTGTTTTAAATCAGTCAGAAAGTTGTTCACACTTTTAGCACCACGGTGTAAATCAGGGCTGGTTTTCAAAAGCTCTTTTCTAAGCTAGAACAGCCCCTGGGACTGGCTGAGCTCTTACAATCAGGATTGAGCAATTTAATCCAGCACAATCAGGCTCACAGTCTGTTGGCAGATTTGCATATTGTAGTGTAATAGAAATAACCAGGAGTTTCAGCAGAAATCCTGCCAAATTTCCTGCAGCCCTACAGTAATTCCACAAAAAGTGATAAAATTTGTGCAAGAAATGGGTGGTACTTTAAATATCGTTTCTTTAAAAATGACTTTGATACTGCACACCGCTCATTAATTACTTCAAGATTCAAATTATTAATCTCCACTTGGACACCATGGTAAGGTCTCTTCAGTTTAAAAATAAAATCCATTTATATTGCAATGTGGAAGTTGCAATGAAGGAAAATACTAGCAAACAATGATCCAGGAACAATTTTTCCACAAGCTTTTAAATTTTGCCAACAGGTTTTCAGGTGGGGTGAAGAGACACATCCTCAGTCAGACTCCATCCCATGAGGATCTCAGTTCCTACAATGGCAGCTTTGACTTTTTGAGTTTTCCAAATTTTTAATGCAAGGCACAGCTCTAGAGAGGAGCCCAGGTGAAGGCTGAAGGACAAAGCAGGTTTGGCAAGGCTGGGTTACCCCTGCTCTGCAGCCTCCAGGGGGGCTGTGACAGCAACAAGTGCTGCCAGTGAAGGATCCCAGACTGAGAAGAGAGCAAGGAAAAGGAAGAGCTCCTGGCTTTGCTCAGCATCCTTCTGCCCTGAGTCCTGAAGGGGAAACACCAGCGAGCCCAGGGTCACATGGAACATGGAAAAAGCAGCACTTGATCCTGTTCTGCTGCAGGAGATCCTGGGTGGCAGCTCTGGGACGGTGTTTGCCCATTTCTGTGCCACACCAGCAAACAGGACCGTGGGTGGTGGCACTTTTACCCCACCTATGGAGTTCCTGACTTGCTGCCTGAAAAGGAGTTTTGCTTCTGGCAGAGGCAGAAGCATCTCCACACCCACAAAGCACGAGGGACTTCTCCCAGGACGGCAGAAGTCACAGAACAATTATGCCAGCCTCTGATTACATTAATAACCTACAAGCTGGCTTTGCTCTGAGGAGCAGAACTCTCCTTTATTGCCTGCAGTCAGAAGGCTCTTTGGCCCTGCAGTAGGTGATTACAAAGACAGCCAGGTTCCTGCCTGGCTCGGCTGTGGAGCGGTTCCTGACCAGGCTGCAGGGGTTGGAATATCCCTGGTACCCCCTCTCCTCACGTCCCTGTGGGCAGCTCTGGGAGCTCTGCTTTGTTCAGGCACTCTCTGGAGTGCAGATGGCAAAAGCACTTTTCCTGCAGTACCTCCCGAGTCCTCCCACGGAGCTGTGTCTGAGCTAGGAAATGCAAAACAAAGGACGAGTCCTGCTGCTGATTAAATATCTGGAATTTAACCAGTAGGAAGTTTGCACATCTGGTTCTTTGCGTTTCTGCTGCTGGTACTGTTGCAGAGATTATGCACTGTGTGAGTCACACTGTAACTTCTAATATTAACAGCCCGATTCCCCACTGTTGCTGGGGTTTTTTTCCTCTAGAAGCCTGAATTACAAAAGACTGCTCCTTCTCCTTCACTTTTGAAAGCAATTAAAAACAAACTATTTAACAAATCACTAACTGCCAAGAAGTGTTCAAATTAGATCTTTTCATAGTCTTCTTACTTTTGATTTGGAACAGAACCAATTGGCTTTGGGATCTCTCCTCAGAAAGATACTTCTGCTAACATTTCAGTCAATTGAAAATAGCAAAACAAAAGAACTTTTAATGTTTTATAGTATGGCTTCAACAAGCTAGAAGAATTTCTAAAGATGTCCATTTACACCAGGTACTCGTTGGGTTTAATTCCAGTGTCACATTTCTAGATTCTAAAAGATGAAAGCTTGCTAATGTCATTCTTTCCTCGTTATTCAAATAAATATTGATGCAGAACAGAGGCAGCAATGAAAAGAGAATGAAAGGGGAAAAAAATAATCACTCCCTATTTCTTAATAGTCTGGATAAGATGGATTTGTATGTTTTGGCTTTCAGTAGCAGAAGCAGAATTGCCATATAAATGTCAGTTTGGGCAGCAAGACCCAACAACTGGCTCCCCTACCCCCGCCACTTAATTCTGATTATTGCCAGACAGAGCTGACTCCTTCCAAGCAGCACTTGGAGAATGGTCCCATTGTACAGGGGCAGAGGGGCTCCCTGCTCCATGGAAACTCTGTTATCTCCCAACAGCTGCTTGCAGTTAACTGCAGCCCCACTTACAGCTTTAGAGTCTGCTCCTTGTTTAGTCTTGGCCGGATGGGAACGGCTTTGGGGGTGTTAACCTGTTGTGGGCCGTGGAGCTGAGAGCTGAACAGGCCTCACCTTCACCACAGTGCTCCCAAATCCCTGGATAAAACTGCTTGTGTTCTCTTTGCCTTACTCAGCACTTGCAGCTAATGAAAGGTTAACATCTCCAGAGCTAAGTCAGCAGATGCCTATCCAAAACCATTTAGATAACCCTTAGAAAAACCCACACATAATGTAGAGATTTTGGTGCTAAAACATGAGAACTGCAGAAAGAAAAAAAAAAAAGTGAGTTCTTTTTTTCCCCCAATAAAGTAAAAGGCTGCCGTGTCAGTTTTCATTTCTTTTGATATTAAGCCATTCCTTGCAGACAGACACCAATAGTTGCTTAGGATTCTTTCAGAAAACCAGAAGATTTTTTGCCAGCAGTACTTATCTCCTGTTGATTCTAACAAAACGGAATAATATCACTGCTCAAACTGCTCCCTGCCACTTGGCTGAATTGAGAGAACACCCAGAAGGAGGCACGGAGGTTTTGCTGTAATTAAAACGTGCTGCTGCTAATGGGACACACTGAGGGGAAGTGGGAAGTGGGAAGGGAGGAATGCTCACACACGCTGCTGCCTCTGCACGGTGGGGCTGGGCTGGCAGCACGGACGCCTCGGTGCCACCTGAGTGCCACTAACAAGGTGTCCTTTCCAGCAGGGCTGAGCACAGTGAAGGCACTGGGGGTTTAAGTGACCCTAAATCAAGGTTAGAAGCCCCGGTTGCTCTGTGAGATATTCAGCATGACTGGCTCCCCCCGGCAGCGTTCGGCAAAGACAGCGACACCCGAGCACTCTGCTTTTCCAGCACAACCTCCACAGCTACATCCAGATGGGAAGGAGCAACAGGTTCAGTGTGATTCAGTTGTTCCTCTGCCATCTCTTTCCATATTCATAAGTGCAGCTTCTCAAATGATGTATTTTTACCAAGGAGACCTCGTGTGGCCCAATATCCCCAAAAGTTGAGGCACACTCTTGTTACTGTAAGAATTCACAAACTATTTTGAGCAAGCAGTTGCAAACAAACAGCAAGTTACTTTTGCTAAGCTTGCAGACTCCTCCTGTGACAAATAAGGAAAGCTGGTTGAGTCTAGCAGGATTTTTTCAATTCTTAAATTCTAGTATTCCACTGATTTTGAACATTCTTCACTACTCCCTCCCATCCTCTTCCCTAGAGCTGGCAGGCAAAGTGGCACAGACTTTTTTATTAGATTTGACCAGGTTATTAGGTAATGTTCTCTTCTTTTGCTCCACTCTCTAGCAGAGCTCTATAATGCAGTTAGCCACATTTACCAGCCCCTTCTGCCTTTGGTTTTAGGTTCAAAATGACCTTGAGCTATTTTGCGCTGCTTGTTCTTCCCTGAGAATTATTTAATGGGTCAGAGAATTGCCCTGAACACCTCCAAGTCCTCTCCTTATGGTTTGAAAGTTCTCTTTTGCAGCCTGGGATCTGCCAGGAATAAATCTCTGGGGTGCTGAGCTATTTGGAAGTGGCTGAGTCGTGCTCAGCCCACACACGGCCGCGGCACCACGGCGGGGACAAGGCAGAGACGTTGGATTTCCCACCCCAGGCAGAGATGTTGGATTTCCCACCCCAGGCAGAGATGTTGGATTTCCCACCCCAGGCAGAGATGTTGGATTCCCCATCCCAGGCAGAGATGTTTGATTCCCCATCCCAGGCAGAGATGTTGGATTTCCCACCCCAGACAGAGATGTTGGATTTCCCACCCCAAACAGAGATGTTGGATTCCCCACCCCAGACAGAGACGTTGGATTCCCCATCCCAGGCAGATATGTTGGATTTCCCACCCCAGACAGAGATGTTGGATTTCCCACCCCAAACAGAGATGTTGGATTCCCCACCCCAGACAGAGACGTTGGATTCCCCATCCCAGGCAGAGATGTTGGATTTCCCACCCCAGGCAGAGATGTTGGATTTCCCACCCCAGACAGAGACGTTGGACTCCCCACCCCAGACAGAGATGTTGGACTCCCCACCCCAGACAGCAGAGCTGCAGCATCCCAGCCATCTGCTGAAAAAGGAGCTCCAATTCTGTATTGCCAAAATAGTCCCAAGTGGGATGCACATGCCTCAAAGTCTAACACAAATGTGTGCTGGGCTCTTCTTTCCACTCTTTTCAGTCATAGTTGAGCACATTTTAAGCTCAACCCCCAAAATTTAAATTTACTTTTTTACTGCTTATGCAATTAAACAATGGGAATTCTCCCCCAAAAAAACCCAACACAGCACCAGCCAAGAAGGACATGCACATTTGGGTGCACCTCTAGGCAGAAAGAGAAATCCACATTTCTCCTGGGAGTTTAAACAATGTCCCAAACCTGGCCTGAGGTGCCCAGCGTGGGTTATCATTAAAGCAGAACACTGCATCCTATAAAGGAATTGCCTTCAAATAGAGCAAAACTGAAGGAAGAGATGTCTGATCCAAGAATTAACACCAACTACCACCCAGCTGAATCTGGGGAACATCACAAGCCAATATTACACCAGAAGATGGACTTTCAAGGCTATGGGTAAAAGACAGATTTAATTAGAGGGAGATGAGCTTTTTCTGAGTACAATTGGAAAGATTTGAAGAATTGGCCTTGAGCATGACAAAGAGCTGAAATACATCATAAACCCAGAGCACAACCACAGGAATTGTAGCCAGAAATTTCTTTCCAAAAGATAATACTAAGGCTGCAAGGCAGAGGTTTTCTTTGGTTTTCCTTGGAGCAGTTAGACTGATGTCAGGCTGCCCAGATGGCAGCTCAGCTACCAATTTATTTTCCACAGGGTTTCATACCCCAGGAACACATAAAATCAATTAATTGGAGGCCTGGATGTCCTGTGAGATCAATGCAAAGATATGTCCTGACTTCACTGAGTTTTACAGCTGGTCCTTCAATTCCTTTGCTGCTCCATAATGAATGTTGTTACAAGGCAGGACATATTTTTAGTTTATAAATGCAGCTCTTCTCAATACTACATAATTCTGGAACATTTACATGGGGGAAAAACCCAACACACTACATCACTGCAACATTCCCACAGAAGAACAGGATGGATGTCCCAATGTTTCCCTTGCCTTGATGTTATAATAATGAACATTTCATTTCAAACACAACCTTTGTTCTTAGGACACATCTGGCATTGTGGTTAATGAAATCAGGCGCTTTTTCCCACCATAAATATAAGTAAGAATGTATATATAGCAAGTGAGGATGCCCTGTTTTATTTCACATGCACAGATTGTCCAACCCTGCTTCTCCAGCCTTTGTGGAAGGACTAATTAGAAAAGAGGTGGTGGAGTCCGAGGAACCTGGTGACAGCCTCCACAGCCAGCACAGGTTACACACCATGCTCTAGAGGTTCCTCACAGGACATTCCTGGCAGCCTTTCCACCTCTGCTGCTGCCCTGTGGCTGCACCTGAGAACCTTCACATCCTTCTGAGACTGAGGGGCCCAGAACTGCTCCAGTGCTCGAGGTGAGCCACACCAGTGCTGGGAACAGCAGGGTGATCGTGGCCTCAAAATGCTTCCAAAATAGAAAATGCTCTTTAAGTGGTAATTCAGTATTATTACAGCATGTATTTTCATGGCTATTTCCATCACTTTTCTCATTGATCTCTTTCTTCTTCCTGTGACAGAACTGCATATTCTTTTACAAACAGTGGGAAAGATCAATAGAGGTTGAAAAATCCTAAAAGCTTGGGTTTGTCTGTGACTTCTGTACAAGAATTTTAGCTGGATTTATCTGAATTTTTGAAAAGATTATTGAACCCTTAAGACTACTCTTATCCTTATATAGCTACCTCTGCTTGTGGATAATCTGAGGAACTTGTTAATTGAAATTTTTCACTCTACTCAGATAAAAATTGTCATAACCAGGGAAATAGTTTGACTGGGAAAAGGAATTTTAGCTAGGACAGCTCTGGTGAAGCCCAGCAGCCACCTTGCTCAGGATGAAGGTGCCCTGCAGGGTGAGAGCAGCCTCAGCCCTGGGTCAGTGCCCCAAAAACCACTAAAAATTTATCATCAGCTGACCTCGAACCCTCCTGGTTACCCAAAGGCAGTGGTGTCTCCAAGGCTTTGTTGCTGCCCACGCCCAGAGTGTTTCCAACATCTGGATGAGCCCAGCTGTGCCCCAGCCCCTGCCCAAACCCAGCCTGGCCCCGGCTGGGCTCCCCCTCCGATGACTCCCAGAACAACGAGCATTTCCTCCCTTCACCTCCCAAACTCCTCACAGAACCCATTTCAATTCCTGTGTGAAACGTAATCGGATTGGTAACAGGTCCCTCACAGAAAAACACGATTTTTGCTTTCAGGATCTCTTTCCTTTGTGCCAATTCCCGAGCTAAGGTCCGTGACCACTGTTAGCCCACACTTTTTAGTGCTGCAATGCTGTGCAGCAGGGCATTGAAGAGACTGCCAGCTAATGCTGTGAGTGTGGGCAAGGTACAAAATTAAAAAAGCACTTTTAATAATGCTATAATAATCAACATTCTGCTCAGGACTGTAGAATATAAGCAGTCACTAGAGCAGTATCATCAAGCCATTCAGCAAAGCTTTAGTTTTTCTCATCTCTTTGCCCTTGTGTTGGTTTGGGGTTTTCATTCTGAGAGTTTTTCATTGTTGTTTTGCTTTAGATTTTATTTCTGTTTATTTTTAAAGAATCTTTATTTCTAAGAATTGTGAAAGAGTCTAAATTTATTTCTAAGCTTGCATTATTTAAAGAAACTGAATTTAGTTATACTCTGGGCCTTTAAATTAGTAACAATCAAATTAATACAAAAAGGCTTTGAGATAACATCCCTACAAAAATAAATTCTCCAGTTTTAAATTCTCTCCAACTGAAACTTAGTCCATATTTTCTTAAAATAAAGTATTTGCTTCAGCTTCCATTCTATATCAGGCAGTGCCATAAGAGAATTCTGCAAGTGTAAGGTTTGTCCCTTATCCAGGGCTTCTTTCAGGATTAGAGGCCTAAATTAGCAGCTACAGTATCAGAGTTGCAGTTGTTCAATTACATTTCTATGGGAGTTACTCATCTGAAGTGAAAAATCCACCCTGGGGAAGTAGCTTCAGTGGAGGAATGTCCACCAGTGCTTCCAGCTCCGTGGAATCCTCAAACACTGGGACGGGATGTGAGGAATGTGTCTCCACACAAAAAGTGTCTGTTTTCCTCCTCAGACACACATTTGTGTAATCTTGAAAAATGTGGAAATAGCCTAATGAATTGTGGTCTGTTATCCTGGGATTTAACTGTTCAGAAGTGGTAAAATATCAATTAACATTTTCAGGGCTGATTGTGTGTGCTGGCCCTTTGTTCCCCTCTGCTGGCCTAAGGCAATGCGAAGGCAGGAACAATTTCCCAAGTTAGGAAGAGGGATGGAACACATTAATAATAAGGTCAAGATTAGAAAGATTGGAACAGAAAGAAAATATCGCTTGGAGAGCTTGCAAAAAGCCCCCTGCACCAAATAGCACCATTATCTGCTGAACACAGCAATGCTCTGTGCAGTTTGGCTTGGTGAATTCTGGTTTGTGACAGTGAATTAGAAAGGAACACATAAAAATATGATTTTCTTAAAAGGCATCAAGAAAAGGAATGATACAGATTGGTCTGTGGCTTCTCAAGAATTTATCTTGGGTATAGAAATATATTTAAATAGACTGGCACCAGCTGTATCCCAGTGCAAGACAAGGTGAGAAATTATAAAAAATAAGGGAAAATATCATCTTCTCTTTCAGTTTGAGTGAAATGTCTCCTAAACTAAGTGAAGACGGGAGGGGATAAAGTCCTTGGATAAATTCAGATTTCAGAATAAGTATCTTCAATGGCCTAGGGAGCTGAACTTTTGGAAATTGTTGTTCAGGGTATCCCATGGCTGTGGCAGCCCATGAGGGCTCATCCTGACCAAGAGCAGGATTCTGGCGGCACCAGAAATACAGGAGGAATCACATCACTGCCACCTCTTTCAGGCAGAGTCGATCCTGCCTGCTCCCCTGGCTCCAAGCTGAGGCAGCACTACCCGAAGTGGATAATAAGCCCTAAAACATGATTAGAAAAGTGACGTAGGGAACGTCCAGGTTCAGCAGCACTGAGCTGGATTTTGAACCCTGCCAAAATCATAAACTCCAAATCTATGAACAAATCTCTGCACCCGTAACAAGGGGCCACATCCCCCACACTGTACAGCACTCACTCCTGCTGGAAAAGGACATTCCAGCCCCTGGCAGTGGGTGTTAAGGAGCATTACAGCCAAATCCACGAGTCTCCTGAACCCATGGTCTTGTCTGGCACCTGCCTTCCCTTTGAGATAATTCAACTTTACTCCTCTGCTTTTGACAGAGTAAATGGGTGCTTCAGTCTCTTGAAAAAATCAAAGTATGTCCAAGTATGGCTTGGCCTGGCCTCTGCAGCCTTTCAGGGATGTTTTCCTGTCACACCTGGACAGACCAGCACTTGTAGGAAAGGCATGAAAAACACTCCTTTTCCCCTGCTGTAATATCATGATCTCTAATAAGGACTCATCCAGAAATTTATCTGCTAAATTTATAATCAAGGTAAATCTCTGCAAGAAAACCCCAGAGGACACATAAACTATCCAGACTACTAAAACCTGCTTTTGCTTGGGCTCCCTTCCTAATTGCTGAGGTGTTCATACAATAACCCCTTCCTTGCTAATAATGCTGAAAACCAATTATGAAGACAGTCACTACAGTTGTTCCTCCCTAATGTTTTACAGGAGTGTGGTTTGGGTTTTTTTACCAGCCCACAAATTTACAGAGTTGTCCTTGTGAAGATGAAAAGGCAGGATGGATGAATAGCTGAGACCATTGGGTTTGGTTGAGAAAATAAAACCCAATAAATTCCAAATACATAACTAAAGAGAAATGTGAGGAGACAGGTGAGAAGGGGAAGCTTCAGGTTCAAAATACTGATTCAAGCAGAAAGAACAGGATTTCCATGTGAGTGTGTGACACCTATCATGGCACTGCACTTCCTGAGGGACATACGGGGCTTCTACAGGGCTTTAAAAATGTATTTATAACAAATTTACTGTTTACAGACACAGTCTGACATGTTTCTGACAGCAATCTTTCAGTTTATTCATAGTCAATAGCAATCTAACTTGCCAGTACATATTTTTAATCCTCCCTATCCATTTTTCCAGAAATAATAGTCCTCAGGTTTTGCTTACATCAACTTTTTCTCCTGAAAACTCGGGAAGCTCTCAACTAATTAGCGTTGATGTAAGGCTGTCTTGTTTCTGTAAATGATTTACAAGATGTGCTCTGCTTGTTGCTCAGTACCTGATGTATTCCCTTCTACTCAACCACATTTAATGCATTTCAATAAAGACACGAAATTATCTCCCCAGGAATGTGACTCAGCCAACAATGTCACGCACTGCAACACTGAAATTTTTTGCTCCATTCTGCATTGGTTAATTACAAATGTTTTTTTTTCTAATGAATGCATTTTTGAGACTAATGAACAGAAGAGATTCATTTCTCATAGAGGTGACAGCAATCATCGTTAGGTGTTGAGCACACATCCATAAAACCAGTTAGCAACAACAGGACTATGAAAAGTTTATAGGATATGCTTTTTCAAATGACTGCCTGGTGTAGCTGCCTGTTTGAAAGACTCCCCACTTCAGATATTTTCTAGGCAGCCTTCTGAGGACAGACAGTTTTTCCATTGTCACAAATACACAGATCTGGCACACAACTTCCTGGCCAACACATGTGGCAAAAGATGTTTTGGCAGATGTGACCCTTTGAAACACGAAAGAGCTTAAAAGAAACCATCCTAAAAGCAGATCCGGTGATGGTGGCCAGATGGAAAATGGCATCCTGATGCTGAAGGATCACTTTTGTCAGAATTAAGCAAAAAAAAGGCTGAAAATTAAAAGAAAAAAACCAAAAAAAACCCAGAAAAGTGAAAGAAATGTCTGGAGACAAGCTCTCTTCTACCACCATAAAGGAATTTTTCATGGTGTTGGGTACCTATACTCCAATGTTCACTGTAAGGAGAATTTTCCTTCTGGATCCAGCAGCAGTGCAGGGAGCCTGGGAACTGAAGTTTCCTGAGGGGAGGATTCAGTTACAAAACCTTGCTTTGGACAACTGCTCTAACCAAGACTGTTGTTAGCAGGTCTAAAATCCTGAGGGAAATAAGGAATAACCAATGCTAAAAGTGGCTGAACAGAATAAAAAAATTTCAGACCAACAAAATGTATGGTTTTAAAGCTGGTTTAGCACATTCTAGAATCATGATTATGAAAGTTACGATTCAGTCCATATTGCCAGGGATAATAGTGCTTTATGTCCTGTGCCTGTGTTCCCAAATCCTCATACCATAAGCTAATCCTCATACCATGCCTTGATCCTGTTTTATCAGCAAGAAGCATGTTTCAGAATTAAATGTATTTGCCAAATCTGAATCTGTCATCAGCAGCAGATCATCTGTCACAAAAAAAAAAAAAAAGATAAATCTTACAGTGAATATTTCTAGAGCATAAATTTGATATAAAAATTATCTAATAAAAAAAAAGACATTTAGGTTTGAGCATCCAGTACTAGCTCGGTTCCAGCTTACATTCAATAATTGCTGGTTTACACGTACAGATCATGCTGGAGAAAAAAAAAATCACATTTATTTACATTTGAAATGTGTTTTTAACATGTTGTATTGATCCGGATGTCTCCCTTCCTGAAACAGGAAGGCTTAGACTATAACAAAAGTCCATATTTCTGTACGTATTTGTGTACTTTTGTTACACATATTTATGTACTGTACATATCCAGTGACTGGACATCATCAGGATATAAATATGTACAGAAGTACACTGTCCAGCCACTGCACAGAGAGCAGCAAATAACCAGCTCTCAAACCTCCAAGAACTAGAATTGATGGATTTTATAGGCAAAGCTCTTAGCAGAAATCAGAGAACATGAGAAACCTCAAGTCCCAGAGCAGAGCGTGGCCTGATCAGACAGCAGCATATCCATATCCACTGACACAAACACAACAATCTCGCATCAGGAGGTTTAGGAAAAGCAAATTATTCTGTTGCTTCTGCAGCCTGGGCATGGGAAGAGCCAATCCCACCCAGCTCTGCAGGAAGAGCAGCAAGACAAGGAGGGATCAGCTCCGTTTACAGCCCAGGACCCCAAAAGTGTCACCACTGGGTGTCCAGGCACTGATAATCACTGCACGTGCCTCTCCCTGCACTCCACTGGAAAGAAAGTATTGCAAAGTTATATCCACAGCCTCAAATACATATTTATGAAGGAAAGTAAAGAAAATAATACATCATCAGTTTTCAAGAGGTTTTATACCAAGTCCTTATCCCATTAACCTCTGGTAATTTATAACAAGCTGTCCTATCATTAACACAATAAGTCAATAATTGCTGTCACTACATTTCCAACCCCGTGCTCACAGTGTTCCCCGACTTCAGCAAGAGGGATGATTAATGAAGCTTTTGCACAGGCTCTGATACTTATATTTATCTCTCAGCAAATACTAAGTTCAGTTGATCACAGCACACATTAAATTGACTTTTGCATCATCGCCAAGAGAACCAGGATGGCCATACCTGGAAAGTTATTTCATTTCATATAGAAGGGAAAAGCAGAATAAGAATCAAACGCTTGCCAAGGTCTTTTTAAACTCACATTTTCCTCATAGAACTGTTTTCTGTCAAAACAAACCTTCATTCAAGAATGAAACCAGCTCTCTTCACTGGAGAAATAACCTTCACTATGCAAATCAATTCACTTTCCCAACCCTGCAAACAAATGCTTCCAGAAACAACAAAAATAGTGAGAATCTTATTAGCAGCTTTCCTGCTCCTTGCACCCAAAACTCCCAATAGCTGCAACAAAAGCATCAGGAACAGAGTGGAGCCAATGCTGAGCACTTTAGAAAGCCAAATGGAATCAGTGTTACAGCTCCAATCATTCAATG
Source organism: Orthonyx spaldingii (assembly GCA_013397795.1). Taxonomy (NCBI): domain Eukaryota; kingdom Metazoa; phylum Chordata; class Aves; order Passeriformes; family Orthonychidae; genus Orthonyx; species Orthonyx spaldingii. Next base: position 857,448 of record VZTJ01003620.1, read on the forward strand.
CTTACTTGAATTAACAGAAAAGTCAAGCGAGTCAAAGCATCTCATCACCTCACTGTCCCAGCAGAAAGGGAGATTCAGATAGTTTGCAAAATAAAAATTAAAAAGCTAAATAATACTGAGATTTCCTTACTACAGCCTTTCTTCCTTTTCTTCAAGTGCTGAATTTTTAAGTCAATTGAGAGACAGATCTGCTTTTCATAAAGCTGTCATTACTTTTTGTATTTTGGAGGGTATTTTATGTTTATGCTATGAAATTCCCCAGCTTCACTGCTCCAATGGAACAATGCACTGTTCTCAAATTCAAATTGTCGTGTTAAAATAGCAACCATGAACCAAGTCATGGCAGTGCTTTGAGCAGAGCAGCCCTCCAGAATGAGCACTTATAGATGAGTTTCCATGTTTGAGGAAATTCAGAATACATCATTGTGCTCTGCTGCAAAGAGCTCAGACGCAGAATAAAGAGCCAAATCCATCAATGACACGGACTCCACTGCCAGCGTGGGGAACAGGGCAGCATCAAAGCACATGTTTGAACACTCCCATGTCTCCTGGCAGACCAGGCTTTTCTGCAACAGGAAATGGCAGCTGGAAAAAAAAAAAAAATTTAGTTATAATAATGTCTCATTAGTAGGTTCCTTCTTTACTGAGGCATTTAGCATTTTAAAGCACTTTGTGTAAGCAGCAATCAGATTTAACACCCTGATGTTCAAATACCAACAGGAAGCAAATTTAAAAGCTAAAGATGATTTTTAGTGTGCAGGTGCTGGTGAAATGCAGATCTTTGAAGGAACAGAACATCACCTACATGTGTGTTATTTCCCCCTTCTTTGATTGTTCTTTCTTTGGAGAATTTCTACAAAGTTTTTATTCAACTTGCATAAAACACTAATTTTAATAAAAGAAAAACCAAACGCCCAAATCACCCACCTCAGCAGCAGTGGTTCAAATTCCTACCTAGAGTCCAAATTTTATGTATCTATTTAGAGACAACATTCATGTGCACACACATGCATTAGAGAAGATCCTTTTCAAACACATGGAATACAGTACCTTAGGTATTTAAGGATTTCTTTGACAGACTTTAAAAATACACCACATTTATGGTCTATAAATGTTATTAGACCATTCAAAATATCTGACATTTCTGCAGACACACATGAATGAGACACTCCAGAGAATAAGATTTGTGTTAAATCAGTCGTCTCAAAGAAAATTCTACACTAAATACATAACAAATACTGCCTCACACAGAGGAAAAAGAAATAAATAATGGTTAAGTGCAGAGCATTTTATTTATTTGCTTTCAAACCTATTTTCTAAACATTAATATTTGTATCAGCAATGTTTTGTAACTCACTGTGAACAAAACCTGCATTTACTGTTTATTCAAAGGTAGTTTTCAAACACTTTTGCTCATCCTCGTAGGGCCTCAGGTGAGTCCTACCAGGAGCGTGTCTGAGGGTGCTAAAGATGTACTGGAAGGATGAGAGAGTCTCTGCAAGCCTAAAATCCAACACTGACACTTGGCTGAGCCCTGGACAGCAAACAAAATGTATTTCCAAATCAAAACTCTCCAGCCTTTCTCATCTGCTGAGCACTGCAGCAAATTCTTCCTTTCCACAGAGACGAGATCCGAGAGCAGAGCAGGAAAGGGAAGGAAAACAAAGAAGCACCAACTGGCCCAGCTGCACCCTGGTGGAGGATTCCAAATAACTCCCATTTCCAACCAGAAATCAGAGCTCAAGATGAGATTTGAGGCTCAGGCTTTGGAGAGCAGGGAGAGAGGAGTTATTTCTCACCACACAAAATGAGTGAGAGGCCAAAAAACCCAAGCACAGCCCAAAGCCCAGCACTGGGTGTGCTGTGTGTCCCTGAGAGTGCTCCGAGAGCCCAAACACACCAGGCAGGGCTCGCTCCCTTCCTCCAGCTCAGGCAGTTACCAGAAAACCAATTCCAGTTGGAATCCCAACTCCTCTGCAACCCCGGATGAGAACCTACAGGTGGAGCTGGGCCAGCTGCTGCTCTAAGAAAGGCTCTCCAAGGTGAGGCTGCACCCAGAACATCCAGGGACATTTTTTGTCGCCTTTTCTGGCCAACTCTTCATAAGGAAGACTCAATAATGTGTTCCTTGTTGCACAGAAAATCCACTTAATACACACATCCCTGAGAGTCCTGGCCCAAGCTGGGGCAGAACATTTAAGATGTGATTTAGAATCCCTCCTGTGTCTGATGTGTGAGCCTGTGGTGATCAGGGCCCCATCACTTAGACTCAGGCAAACAAAAGAAAAGTTTATGACCTGGCAGGTGTTGACTGCGAGTCTGTCAGAAGAAAGTTAGCATTTTGTACCAAATTCAAGGGAAATATGTTAAATCCAGTGTATCTCAATTAGCCAGACAATTCTGACACCCACAACAGGTCTGATACATTGACAAAAAGGGTTTATTTTCACCCTGGAGAAGGAGAACTTCCCCTCACACCACCTGTGCACTGCAGAACATGCTGGCTCTCATTTCCAAGAACACACAAAGAACTTTGAAACAATTTTTTGAACCAAAAATAAGAAGGCAAAAATTCCTGTTTATTTTTTCATATAAAAATAGCATCTCTAAACATCTTGCCACTGCCTGTGAGTAGAATACATGAAAAATATGCAAAAAATAGGACGAAAAACCAGCATTGTGCATTGGAACCTGTATCCCCCACTTCTGACAGTTCTACTACATTCCAACCAGTGTGCTCCACAAAGTCAGCCCTGAGTGGAAGATCCAGAGGGAAGCTAAATTAATGCCTCTCATGGCATTGGGAGTGGAGAGTTTTAGGTTTTTTTAAATAAAAGAAGTATTTTAAGTAAGGATGTTTAGATGTTATAAAGTCCAATTTCTCTCATCTTGGAAGCCTGGATGTTTTGTGTTCTTTTTAAATTCACTGCAACAAATGCATATTGATAATGAAAGGGAAAATCCAAGAAATCTCATAAATCAAAGCCATACAAGAGCCCTTTCACCTCCTGGAACATCTGTGTCAGCCCTCCTCCATCCCACCCCGTCCAGCCCTCTCCTGAACCCCACAAGAAAAACCCCTCTGCAGTAACTGAAAGTTATCAAATTCCCAGTACTTTGGAAGGAGGGACATTGTTATCCCTGCTCCCGAGGCTCTCCCAGGAATGTGCTGCCTTCCCTTCTCTGCCTGGGAGTGTCAGACCCGAGCCACGCTGCCCAAAGTGACCTTGAGCTATGGGCAGAGGTTGGACAAGTTCTCAAGAACAAAGAATTATTTTATTGAAAGCTCTTTTGCTGAGAATTGTGTGCATTTAGTAACACCTTGTGAAGCTGTTCTCCTCCTCCTGCTTTTGTCAGCATTTTCCATGCCTCCTTTTGGGACTAAGGTCATCAAGGGACTGCCTTAATTATCTGCCAGCACTCAGCACTGGGATGTCCACCCACACACTGCACTTTCAATGCAGTGCCACAGGATTTTTATTTCGCTTTTCTAGGGGGTTTACAGAGGAAAGCAACATTAGTGTTTGTACCTTGCAAATATTACAAACTGGTAGGTGCCAGTTTTTCTCCCCCAGACATCTACCACACTTCTGAACCCATTTCAGAAAATTCTCCGTGTTTGTGAGGATCGTGCTTTTATATAATGGCCACAATAACTGTGTTTATGCAAACAGAAGAAATCTGCCAGGTAGAGGTAAAATATGACAGGAGTGTGTCTATTTGTGTTTTTTCCCACTTCCAAAGCCCACATTTCCTGGGCAGAACGACAGCTCCCTTTAACACAAGCCAGCCCGAGTTTTTAATAAGGAACTGTAAGAGTTGTTAACCTCCAGGTCACCTTCCATACACAGAATTCATAAACTGCTTTTTGAAATAATAAAATCATGCTTGAACAGGATGTGTACTCAACATATCAATGCTATAATATAAAATAACTGCTACTTAAAATAGACTATTTCACCTCATTATTAATTACTTACTTGCAAATATTTAGTATTTCACTTCGTGGCAGCAAACCCCAAAACATAAGAGATCATTTGAGAGCGGCACCACCTTCCAGATATTTGGGAGAAAATCTACTTAGTGAATGAAAAAGATTTGCTTTTTCTTTTCTCTTTCTAACTGTTCCCCTCTCAGATATCATATGCAGGAAGCTTGCAAGGCACAGCATGTGAATTATCTTGAAAAGAGGCTGTCGTCTTAGGTTTATGGAAATGGAATAAATCTCCAGCTTAAACAGAACTAGAATAATGACTTCCTTTATATTCTTTCAGCATAGCTTTAAGAGCAAACACAAATCATCTGGGTGATATTTCAAAATCAAGCTGAAATACAGGGGTATATGTTACAGTCATCATATATAGAGAGGTTTGTGCTGTTCTCTGGAAATATGATTAACCAGGTTGAACAAGTGAGCAAAGAGTCAGTTAAATAAACACAACCTTCCCTGCAACCCACACTTGCTCAGCTGGGCTATTTACACCATGTATTAGAATTGCCATTTCCATGCCCAAAGCTCAGCAAAGGCACAAGGCTTTCAGGGTAGGCACAGCAAAGGGGGCTCCAGAATTCAGGAGCTGACAGCCACTGAAACAGACTTCTTATGGCTGTCAGAATTGTCTGGCTAATTGAGATAGAATTGGTTTAAAATACCTTCCTTTGATTTGGAACAACATGCTGATTTTCTTGTGACAAACTCACAGCCAACACCTGACACCACCTCGGGCACTCAGAGCACACCCCAACACCAGAGCAGCACCCCTTTTAGTTCCTTTAAGGATTGGGACCTAAAATCTCCAAAAGAGGCCAAGTACTGAGCACGTGGCTGAAGTAGGGATGAGTGTTGTGCTGCTTTTCCAGAGAAAAAAATACTTTACTGCAGTTTAATTATACAAAAACTACAGAACAAACCTTGGATTCCTGCTATTAGGAACACGTCTTGATTTGTAGGACATGAAAAAGCTGTCGGGTGCAAAGATACACAGAATAAGACATCTGCCAGCCAGTGGTGCCTCCCTGTCCCTCAGGACAACGTGGTCTCTGGGCAGGCATCCCATCCCCAAACGTTTGGGAAAAGCAGGAGACAAATTCCCTCCCCAGTTGTTGTCCCTTTTGTTGTCATACCAACAAGGCCTCTGGTCCTTGCAAAGCTGGACTTGTTGCTTCAAAATAAACATAAATAATATATCTGCTGCAAATACAAAAGAGTTGACAAATAGCTGCTTAATGAACCACATCCAGCAGTTCATAATTCCCCATTACGAGCTTAATAAAAACCACTTATCTCAAAGTGCTGTTTCATAGCCTGATCTCCATCTGATAAAGACATAACCAGAAGTCCTCTGGTAAACTCAAAAGCTGCACCACCCCCAAGGTATCCCACAGTAGTGGGATTGTACACACAGCACCAACTCTGGAAAACCCCATTTAAAACATATTTTCAAGAGAACACTTCCTGCCACTTTAAAGACTACACAGGGAAGCCTTCTCATGCTTTCCCATGCACGAAGAGAATTTGCATTGCTTGAGGTGATTTCCACTTTGAAGAACTTTTAAATCACTGAGGAGTTGTCCCTGACAAAGATTTTTACATCTTTGGGTAACAGCCTTCCCTTTGAGAGTTTTCTTGTTATTGTGTAATTCCCCTTTTGAAGATTTGCATATTGATGAAGGAGCGCCTTTGAAGATTTCCACATTGTTGGGACAATGAAAAAGCCCTTTGAAAAAAGCTCCCATGGAGGAAGATCTACCTCCAAAATAAGGTGTATCAACAGGGTATTACCCCCTCAAAAATAGCTTCATTGCTGTCTTCATTTACTGGGATAAAATGTTCTTTCTTACTGCACACAAATCTCTCACTTTGTAAACCTCCTGGTAAACACATTACAAAAAAATATTTAGTTCTTTGTCTCCAGAATTTCTAACAAGAATTACCAAAAAGGAAACAGGAAGCTGAAAAAGTGTCACCAATGCTTTCCTGTCAAACAATAAACGAGTCACTCATGCTACAGTGCTGGGAGCAGAGGAAACATCCCACAGGGGCTGCAACGGGAGCTGGATCCTGTGCTGGATCCTTCAGGGCAGCAGCACTAAAAGCCTCTCACTGCAGCAATTTTGCCCTAAAACAACCAAATGTTGAGTTTTGGTTGTGTTTGGGGTTTTTTTTTTATTATTTTTTAGACACTTTTTTACTTAGTCAAACCAACCCCTTTCTAAACCACCAGATTTTAGCAGAAATACAACAAACTAATTTGGCAAGCTTTACTTAACAACCAAATTACACCCAGAACCCAATTTGCAAGATGCTTTCCATTTCCAATTAAGCCTGAGTGTCCACCAGCACTTCCAAGTGGAAGAACAGCCAGAAAAAAACCTGGTTTTTTAGTATTTCATAATGTAGCTAACATTCTGCACACAGCAGTTAAATCTTCTGGCTTATTTACATGCCAACAAACAGAGCAGTTACTCGTGTAAGAAACTTTTTAATATACTCTTGTGGAATAGCTGAAGTATTTATTGAAGAAAATGCAAAAGAATTCCCCAGGAATTACAAAAATATAAATTCAATGTACATATCAATGCATTGTACCAGCCTCAAGTTAGCAAAGCCTGAAATAAGACAAAACCAGGAAAATCTTCTGAAAAACCCTCGAGTATCCTGAGGTCACAAATAGCACGGCTGATGTCAGAGGCACATTTTCAAAGCTTTCTAAAAACCAAATCCGGATGTTTTCATTAGCAGAAATCAGGTATTTGCAGCCATTGGCTCTGTTGGATACGGAAAACCTGGAGTTCTGTCGTTCCACACCTCCTGAAATAAAAAAGAATTCAGTCACTGTGTCCTTTTGAGAGGAGAAAAAAGGACAAAAGCCACTAATGCAAAAGTGAAGAGGGGAGGCGGTGTTGGAGGAGGAACAGCTTCATCAAGAAAAGGAGGGATTGAAAGAGTTTGATCTGTTGGTTCAGTAGAAAATGAGGATTATGATCTCCAGTGAAGCAAATATCCTGGGCAGGTTTTTTCATAGTGATTTTCAATAAATCACCACAGTTGTAAGTTAATTGCTATGAAAAATAACATTATTTTTCCCATGCCTGGCCATGAGATCACTTTGTTACTGTAAGCATGAGCTTGGCTGTCAGGAATCATTTCCTGAAGGTCTCTGAAGGTTTCCTATTGCAATACAAAAGAAGTCATTCTTAGGGAGCAAGGCAGGGCAAGAGAAGGGAGAGAAATGAGCATTAACAACCCCCATTCATTAGCAGGAAGTTGTTAAAGGTTGGCAGTGATTAATCAAATTAAGTAACTATTGACCAGCCACAATTAAAAAATATTTAGTGGCCTGTTCTGGAAGGAGATACTTCATCTGTTCTCATATAAATTAGTTTCCTTGGTTTAATGCAGTATATTTGACTTTTAAGCCTAAAATCTGGATTTTTTAGTGCTATCTCCCCAAGTTCATGTCAAATTATTTAAATACCATTATTTGAAGGCCCCATCCTATCACAACCTTGAAATGGGCTCTCTGAAGAGATGTTCCTATGTGAAGTTTCAGCCTCTTTTTCTTTGAACTTCCAGCTTCCACCACTACTGGCAGAGATATTTCCTCATATTTCAAACTGACACAGCATGTAACACCAGTTTTAAATGGCTGCCCACCAAAACTAAGATCTCTACATAATTTCTGACAAAGATACAACTGAGTTTGTAATAAAGTCTCACAGAAAGGTAAATTAGCACAACAAGAACTTCTGGAAGTGGTCTGCAGAGCTCCAGGTTCTCTTACTTGGATCTCATCAGTCAGAAAGTATATTTTTGGTTTCTAACAAAATGCTGCTGTTCCATGAAAAAAAAACCCACAACAAAACAAACCAAGCAAAAAACAAACAAAAAAAAATTCCCCAAGCAAAAAAAAAAAAAAAACCAAAAAAACCCAAAAGAAACTAAACAAAAAGAAAACAAAAAACCACCCCACACACAAACCCCCAAGAACCCCCACCATAACAAAAAAAAAATCCCCAAAAATTTCAAAATACACATTACAGGTGACTTTGGCCCTGACAGCCAGTTGAGGTGGCAAAAAGAACATTGGTGTTCCCTTCTGCTTCTATTCAAATTTTAGTTCTGTCCCATTTCCCTGGGGGGAGCACAGACCTCTCCAGGGCAATCTGAGGTTCTGCTGCAGCCCTAGAAGCCATAGGGCAACACTTCTCAAAAATCTGGGGAGGTGCCCTCAGCATGTCCTGACAATTCCTGGGCAGAGATGGGTAAAAAACCTCAAACCCACAAAATACCAACACAAAACCCAAAGTGGTGCCATCCAACCATTTAATCCTCTGCCTATTTCAGAAGGAGAAAATCAACCCTAATGAATCCTAAAGGTTCCTCCTCCTCCCTGCCCAAAACCAAACAATTTTCCCCAGTGAATACCTTCCATAAATCCTTGCTCACTGCAGCTGCCCCTCACTTCAGCCCAAACCCATCCTTCAAAAAACACCTTGCACTTCCCCAAAATTCATCATGTGTCACATGCTGACCTCTGAGGACAGCAACACATCTCCCCAGAGACAAAGCACCACAGATACTCCTAACATTAAACACCACAGCCTTAAAAACGTACCAGTTTATGCTTTAGTCACTGGTTCAATGTTTAAATTGCAACAGCTTCAAAAGTGACTGCCCCCTCACAGAGGATCATAATGACATCTCCTGGCTCTTAATTGCTCTTAGTCACCTTCAAGGCAGAATGTATCACTCACATGAGTGCCAGAGAGCCTGAAATATGTGAAATTAAGCTTCACTCACTGCAGCAAGGTTTGCAAAGAGCACACGTTTTAAGATTTACCAGGTCCCTAGTTCCAAAACAATCATTGTACTTCTAAAATATAGGTTATGGTTTAAAGCATCCAGCGGCTGAGACTACTCCGAGATTTTACTCTGAGAATGTGGAAATTGCTTCACAATTAATAAATGTGCATATACTGGGACAAACTTCAACTGTCCAGCAAGGCTGGGCATTGTTCGAGGAGGAACCCCCTGAATTGCTCCGGGCTGGGCAGAGGGGCTGGAAAGCTGCCGGTGGGAAAGGCCTGGGGGTGCTGGGGACAGGGCTGGACACGAGGGGCTGACAGAGCCGGGGTGTGGCCACATGGCCAAGAAGGCCGATGGCACCTGGCCTGTCACAGCCACGGTGCGGCCTGGAGGACCAGGGCCCCCTGTGCTGGCCCTGCTGAGGGACCCCGAGGGCTGTGCCCAGTCCTGGGCCCTCCCGGCCAGAGAGCCCTGGAGGGGCTGGAGCGTGTCCAGGGCAGGGAACGGAGCTGGGAAGGGGCTGGAGCCCCAGGAGCGGCTGAGGGAGCTGGAAAGGGGCTCAGCCTGGAGAAAAGGAGGCTCAGGGGGCCCTTGTGGCTCTGCACAACTCCCTGACAGGAGGGGCAGCCGGGGGATGTCGGGCTCTGCTCCCAGGGCACAGGGACAGGAGGAGAGGGAACGGCCTCAGGCTGGGCCAGGAGGGTTTAGATGGGATATCAGGAACAATTTCCTCACAGAAAGGGCTGTCCAGCCCCGGCACAGCTGCCCAGGGCAGGGGTGCAGGCCCCATCCCGGCAGCTATTTAAAAGCCATGTGCATGTGGCACCTGGGGACATGGTTTAGGGGTGGCCTTGGCAGTGCTAGGTTAATTTAAGATCTGAAAGTCCTTTTCCAACCTAGGCAATTCTACGATTCCCAGAAAAATGTCTTCAGTGTTTCTGTATCCCTCAGAATCCCTGCTGACAGTGTCACCTGCACAGAGAGGAAAAAAGCAGCTGGATTTAACTTTATTAGGGATCAGCAGTACAACAACTCTCCTCACTTCTTACTCAAATCCCACCTGGTCATGTATCGTGTAGATATTTATTTTCTCTTTAAGGTTCAGCTTCATGATGCCCCTGATAGTTTCAAACCCTTTCACATACACTGGTGTGACAGGACATGTTGTGGATGCATCAGTCCTGTGTTTGGATTGGGCATTGTCACAGAGAATGTTTCAAATAATGAAACCTGGAAACAGTTTTATGATTTGTTATCCCAGATACGTCTGGAAATTTTGTCCCAACTTGCCCAGCTTTCCTCCCATATTCAGCATTGTTTTGACAGAACCAAAACTTCACATGCCTTTTTCTCAGTTTTGAGTGAAACATGTCCCAGGAACGTTTCTTGGGGTCACAGTGGAACTTATACAGGGATCAGTGACAAAATGCAAAGTGTTCCACTGTGGGGAACAAGAAATTCCTCAGGTTCTTGTCTATTCTGGAAGAAACAACTGAACTGTGAGCGTGCAGCATCCTATATTATACATGTAGACATCTGGGCACAAAACATTGACAAGTTTGTAGGTACGTTTGATACAACCACATTTTTCATGGAATTGAGACATTTTTGGCATTTCTATTTCACTAAAGAAACACAAACAAACTACACAAAAGGCTTCATTGCCAACAAATATTCCAGCCAGCAACTGAAATTAACATTGCAAGACCCAGCCCTTAGTTCACATTTAAAAAAACAAAACTTTTTTGGTATAAATATAGATTTAATTGTTTTCACCTTGATTCCTCATTCCCTCTAGAAAATATAAAGACATGCAAGTAATTATTCACACAACAATCTCCTCTCCACACAGTTACAGAATAATAGAGAATCCCAGGTTTATTCACACATTTGCTTTTTTCAGAGCCTACAGACCAGTAAGAAATGAAAATATTTGAAGTGAAATTAGTTTTGTGCTGACAACTCATAAATTATGGGACTTCAATTTGAGTTTGGGTGACAGAGAATGGCACCTAACCTTTCTACATTCCTGTTCCAAGACAGAATCATCCTGAAAATACAGCCTGAGCAGTGAATTGCCTCTTCCATTGAAAATCAGGTGACTTACATTGCTTGGGACTGAGGCACAGCTTAACAAACTATTACAGAATAGTGTCTTTGATTTTAAATTAAATGTCAAGCATGGTTATGCAGTGGTGGAGTACCCTGGGCTGTCTGGCAGAAGTGCAACATATTGCATGCAAAACGTGAGGAGATAAGACAGAGAAACCCAGCCAAGCAGCAAGGTTGAGCTGCAGGAGGGATGAGGCCAGGACAGAGACAGACAAGCCCTGCCACTCCTATTTCCTTACGTGCCTTGCTGTCCCTGGGCCCCTCTGAGCCCAGGGAACAAAACTGGCACGGAAGGGAGAGAGGGAACAAGCTCAGAGGGGTTTGTGACAAAGGAAAGATTCATAAGCTTAAGGAAGAAGCTTCAAATTTGTGTTATTGAACTAATTGTTAAGAAAAAAGCCAGAAAAATTAATTTGTACACAACTGACCTAATGTTCCAATCTGTTCCAACACATAAAAATATTTGTAGGATGTGGTGCCTTCAGCATAAGCAAGGAAGGTCACATGTGCCCTTGCCTACATGTATGAGCACCACCTTTGAAGCCCAAAAATCCATTGTGCCCCTTGATGAGCACTGGCAGGCTACAGGGGAGCTCAGTCCTGAGCCCCCACACCCCCCAGACTGTGCTGAGTGTCTGTTCCCAGGGGTCACCTGGGGGCTGCAGGGACCTCTGTGAATGGGAATGGGGCTGTTCCATGTCAGACACCACCAGTGCCACCACAGGGCAGTGACACTGCCCAGCAGCGAGGAAGAAACCAAGAAACAACCCTGAAAACACCTGAAAAATCAGGGGAGAGCCCTGTCATCCATCAGACAGAAGATACATTTTGTACAATCACAGAATGGTTTGAGGTGGGAGGGACCTTAAAGCCCATCCAGCCCCACCCCTGCCATGGCAGGGACACCTCCCACTGTCCCAGGCTGCTCCAAGCCCCAATGTCCAACCTGGCCTTGGGCACTGCCAGGGATCCAGGGGCAGCCACAGCTTCTCTGGGCACCCTGTGCCAGGGCCTGCCCACCCTCCCAGGGAACAATTCCTGCCCAAGATCCCATCTGACCCTGCCCTCTGGCAGTGGGAGCCATTCCCTGGGTCCTGTCCCTCCAGCCCTTGGCAATTGTCTCTCTCCATCTTTCCTGCAGCTCCTTCAGGCCCTGCAAGGCCACACTGAGCTCACCCCAAAGCTTCTCCTCTCCAGGCTGGACAATCCCAGCTCTCCCAGCCTCTCAGGTTCTAGGAAAGCCACATTATCCCTTGGACAGAAAACAGATTTTATACAACAGACTACAAACTGGGGAAAGCTGGCCTCCAGGTAGTGACACCTCACCTTATCAATGGTCCCTGTGTCTTGTCACCCATCACAACCAAACCCAGGGTGTTCATTTCACCACTGAAAGCCCCATTTCAGTGCACAGGGGGAACAGCTGTATTTTGGCTGCTTTATGGCATTTAGATTTTCCAGCCTTTGTTAGACCTTGTTGCCAATAAGTGACCAGGAGCTTCAAATAACAATCAGCATTCCACCCTCCTGGTGGTCTGGCTCTACAGTTTGCGCCATCTGAAGCTGTCACATGAAATGTTTTATGCAAAGGTAAGACTTAATAGAGAGTGATACTGCAAGAAACTGAAAAGCCTGGTGTCATTCTACAGGCTTGTGTCAGTGGTGCAATGGGGGATTTAATCAACCCACCAAATAAAAATGAAAGTTTCATGTGGTCGTGACTGATCCACACAGATTTTGCTCTCAAGAGGCAACAGAGCAGTTTAAAATTTTGAAGCATATGGCTTTTATAGCTACAGTTAATTTGGGACTTTTTACTATGAAAACATTTTAAACACCTGTCATTTTTAACTTATGAAGTTATTATCAGGCTCAGCTAACAACAGAATACTGCATATTACTGCAGTAATTAGTAACCCATTTTCTCAAAAGGCTGAATTTTTTAAGAACATGACAATAAGCCCTTTCATCTTTGTAAACTTTCAGGATCCAATATCGACAATTTCATTTCCAAAAGTCACAGATGACAACCTGCTGTGCCCTCACCTTTGCCTGACACTGCCAATGCCACGAGGATGCTCAGCCAGGTGCTGAGATGTTGCTTGTTCAACCCCTGCAGTTTCTAACTGGAGTCAATAGTTACGAAATGCACATACTCAAGATTGAGTTAATTATGAAGAAAAGCTGATAAAGAACTCTTAGCGCTCTCTTTCCACTTAGCTGCAAACAGAATCTCCATGCACTGCCAACCATCCCTCCATTGCGTAGAGTTTCCCATTCACATCCTCTGATGACTTAATTTTAACCCCTTCTGGTCTCGGCACCTTCAGTAAAACACAATTTCCCTGTGTTGGAGATACTTGAGCAGCCTTACTCTGCCTTACGTTTGCCTTACTCTGCTTTAGGTATCCTGGCTTACATTTGCAGCCCTAAATTATAGCCCATATATAATTTACTGTATAACACACCATTGTTGTCTAATTGCATTGACTTGTGGAAATTAGATTTATAAAGTCTATTTCTGGCCATTATAAAACATTTTAGAGCTATTATCATAACAGTCTCGATTTTTCAGAAAATGCTCAAACACAGAAACTTTCCTACAAGCCTCCACTGAAATTGCCAAACCAGAAGGAATGACATTGACTTTCAGTGAGGGTTGGTGGATGCATCATGGAGCAGCCACCTGTAAATCATGGAGAAAGTCCAGGTAATCTTTGGGGATGTGCATGGAAGCAATGTGATATTCAATGTAAATAAAGGGGAAGGAAGCTCTCATACCCAAGACTGAAAAGAGAGCTGAAGTCAGCAGCAGGTTGACTTCCTACTCACCAGAAGGTTTCTCTTCCCACTGCACACCGAGGAGAACAAGCCTTGGAAGAGATCCCAAGCACTTTCTGAGAAACATTTAATTGAATATCTACTTCTGACACGAGGGGAGCACATAAGTGACAATTCAGAGATGGGAGTGAGACTGAGAATTGATATTTGTACCTGCTGTCTATAGCTAAAAGCATTACTTTCAAACTGGGGTACCAGTATGAAAATCAAGCAAATGCACATGAAAGTCAACTCATCTTAATTCTGAAATACTTTGAGGCAACCTCTGAGGATCTTCTGAAAGCACACCATGCTCTTCTTCTTGGCAAGGGGCACCATTGCTGTAGGAAAACTCTTGTGCATCAAGGAACACCCGACAGGAGGTCACTCTGAAGGGAACATGAGGCATGCGACAAATATTTCAGGATCAATGCACTTTCAAATAATTTCTTAAGCAATCAGGATATAGTTAATGAAAAAAATTCATCCAGTCCCTGCAGGCAGGCCTTTTGCTTCAAGGGAGAAGGAAATGATCACTTGTAAAAGAATAATAAATCTAAATAATCCAGTGCTAAACAGGGGAGCCCTCGGGCCGGGACACCTCCCACTGTCCCAGGCTGCTCCAAGCCCCAGTGTCCAACCTGGCCTTGGGCACTGCCAGGGATCCAGGGGCAGCCACAGCTTCTCTGGGCACCCTGTGCCAGGGCCTGCCCACCCTCCCAGGGAAGGATTTCTCCCTAAAATCCAACCTAATTCTATTCCCTCTGGCAGTGGGAAGCCATTCCCCCTCGTCCTGTCACTCCAGGCCCTTAGAAACAGTTTCTCTCCATCTTTGCCCTCTGCTCCCTCAGGCCCTGCAGTGACATTCAGGACAGGTTATCACACACTGGCTCCTTTCACTCCCCTTGTTCAGTCCTGCCTCCGTTTTTAATTCTCCTCTAATGTCATTCTTCAGATGAGCACATCAGGAGGTTGCAGAAGTATCTGCACCTGCTTATTCTCGCCCCCAAAAGGGGGAGAAAAATTTAACACTCTGCTCTGAGAAACTGAAATGCTGAAAAGACTGCTACATAAATCCAAATTTTCTATCCACTTTTTTTTTTCTCCCCCCAAAAAAGTCAATATAATGATTTTCCTTGAAGCAAACAGAGCCCAGCCAGTTAGGGGATAAAGACTTTACCCTTTTAGAGTTAACACCATTCAACTACTATCTCCCTAATAACTCCTGGCTATAGCAGTGACTCCTAAGTATATACACTTAATCCTACTTTATCCAGCAGCCTTGGCAGCCAGCAGCATTTTGCAGGGAAATGCAGGCCTCTCTTTAAAGACACACTGTGGTAAACAAGATCAATAACTTCTCATTTCTTACGGGAGCCAGGGACAGGGCACAGCGAAGTCAGACTTTATTTACATGTGAAGCACTGACTGAAAGCATGAGGACTCTGGATGTGCTAATTATCCTGCCAGTGCTGCACAGCCCCAGTGGAACCTAAACACACATCCTGTTAGTCCATCATCTGATTATTGGATCTACCAAGAGTAAAACAAGTATTAGAGAGACTCGAAAATGAGGAATTTCACAGAATAGCAAGAGGCAGCTGTTGTTCAAGTCTAAAAACACAGCCTAAGTGTACAGTAAATTCATTATTTTCTCCTAGAAATCTAGAGTTAAAGCTTTTAGTAAAGCTTTTCTGCACTCTGAAGATGAAATTTTACATTTACAACTTTATTATGTGACTGTCTATTTGAGATTGCAGTGCACAGGTTGGTCTGAGGGCACAAGAAAGTTCTTGTATTGTAGGAAGAGGTTCACAAGGACTCACCCCCACATATTAACTGCAAAATCACTTCCCACATATAAACAAGGAATCCACAGTGTTTATTCTGCCCCAAGGATGCCATTTCCAGGCAGATGGAGAAATCTTCTTGCCTTAGGAACGGGAGAGCTTTGAAGCACACGCGGCACTTTGTTAAGGACATGCTGACGTGTTGGCCACAGCGAGTGGCAACACAGAGGGACACAAAAGAGGTTCTAGAAAAAGGAAGGATTCTACAATGAAATGAAGTGAGGCTGTAATTATTTCAGTATCTTTTGTTTAATTTACTTCAAGATTAAGCCCATAGTGGAAAGAAACTGGTGTTTAGAACCCTATTTTCCCTAACGAAAATCCCTTACAGGGACTTGAGAACAGCTTAAAACTGTGCTGACAGTTTTCAGAAGCTGGATTGATTATATGCAGGGACTTCAAACATCCAGAAGTTGCTACTACTGATGAAGTAGATTTTTAAATTATTTTATTATTGACTCATTGGTTAATTAAAACATCTTTACTCTGCATTTTCTGCCTGAAAATAAAAGCCACTTGGGAGCCACAGCATGTTTGCAAGCTAACAATTAGCAACAACAAACTTTTCAAGTGTCTATAACCAAGTCTTGTTTTCAATTAAGAAACCCTTAATGAGGCAGGTTCAGGGGTTTTTTGGGTTTATTTGGTTGCTTTGTTTGTTGTTTTAGTTTGATTATAAGGACACTGTTCCTCCCACCACTGCTGTCCTGCTCACCACCAGAACATTAGGCTGGACCACACTTATGCAGAGAAAGTTCAGCTACTCTGAGGACTAATTACAATTTTCAGGTTGAAAATAAGTTGATGTTACTTTCAGTAAACAGCATTTCATTCTTTAGGGATGACATATCATTACTGCTACATCTAAAGGTTAAAATCCAAGCATGCTGCTGGAAATTTTAAGTGGTGTCCTGAAAAGCCACTGTCATTATTTATAATGGCTTCCCTGGCTGCAAAGGGTGGTGGATGGCACAAATTAAATGTTTGCTGAGAGAAAAACCTTCTGAGATGAAAACAAAGGAAACAACAAACTACAGATGGTTAGCCAAGAATTAATTGAAGTGAGACCAGAACTGAGGCTGGAAGGCTTCTACCCCTCACTCTACAGATTACCCACAGTTGGATATTTCTGGTTTCTGAGGAATGCCCAGGTAGAAATCCTTTGTGCTGTGGAAGCAAGATGGATTCTGCCAGCTCTGACCCTTTATTTCCTAGGGATGCACATTTTATTGCCTCATTTGCAATCTCTTGGAGCTGTGTCCTTTGCAATCCCTCTTCAGACTCTGCTGCAGGAACCACAGGAGAGGTGTGCAAGCACATGGAACTCCTGGGGGACAACAGCAAAGGGCTGATCTCCTCCAGGGAAGGCAGGACAGGGACTCATTTGTGGGCTGGGCGATGACAGGGGATGTAACTAAACAGAAAATAACACTCAACAGCCAAGGCCTGCATTTATAGTTCTACACAGAGAAAATCCACCAGTCATCTCATCTTCACTCCCAAAATGATACAAAACAGACCCATCTTCAACCATAGCTTCACACCAATGGGTATACAAGAAATCCCAAAGCCAAACAAAAAAACCAAATTCTTCTCTATCGTCCTCTAGTTGTTCAACCTTCCCTCTTGGAAATGAAAGAGAAAATAATGATCTGGAGCATATTAAGACACTGAAGAGCCAATCCAGTCCTAACTGGGTTGAACTTCAGCTTCTTTTAATTCCATAGAGAGAGCAATCGATTTAAATACCTCTCCACCTCTAAGAAGTGCATTCAAGGCATAATTTATTTGATAATTGTTCCCCTATCTGAGGGATGTAGTTGCAAAACAAGTATTTAAAACAAGCCAAACCTCACAAACCCCCCCACGCCAAACAGTAACATGGGGTGTATGGAAAAAACCAATTTAATTATTTCCCTTAACACTCTGCTCCAATCTCTCTTTTCCTTATTAACTGCTTAACATTTAAGCATCCTTAAAGCACCATAAGCCTGCTCTGTTTTAGCAACAGGCTCTTTAGACGTTGGAAAATGTTCCGGGGAAACCTCGAGTATGTTTTGACACACGCTGAGCCAGATAAAATGATTCTGCCACTTGTTTACAGAACAAGTGACAATATTATTTCGAAGTCCTAGAAGAAGTGATAGACAACTGGTAGCCTCCGGGGAGCTCGCAGACTTGCAGGCAGCGCAGCATTTTGGCACTCCCTCCAAGCTGTGGCCATGACTGTCACCTCCCTGATGGCTCTCAGCCACCCCGGGCTCCGTTCAGACCTCCCAGCACTGCTTCAGAGTTAGCCATGCTCTGCTACTTTGAGCGACTCGCCCTTTTTGGGGTGGTTTTAACTCTTAAATCAGTCATATTATGATTTTCCATGCTCTGTTTAGCGTTACCCCAGCATGGCAGGAGGTTTGGGCTTGTTCGTGCAACAGGCAGATGGTTTGGGACCGTGGTCTACATCAAAAAACAAAGTTACTGAAGCAACTCTCTGCAGGTTACTGCTGGCTCTCCAGAGAAACTTAACTCTTGCATTTCAGACTTATTTTGGGGTTTGTGTGCATGGCTTGAAAAGGGAAAATAAACCCAATAATTTTTGAGCTTTTGAAAGTCCTTTTGCACAGCCCAGAATCTCAGAATTTGAAAAATGAACGAACGTATTTAAAACACTTCTGTTTCAAAGCACAAAGGGAAAGCAAAGAGCTGGAACCTCACTGGAAGGCCTCCAAGTCAAATATAAGAAAGAGCTATTCAGAAAAAAAAATATATATATTCCTATACTGTTGCAAAGTACATTAAATTGCTTCTTTCTGGAAACAGCAGTGGAGCACTGGGCAGAGGTAGGAGAGCAATGCAGTGACTCATGTCGTTTTTTGCAGTGATTCATGACATTTCTGAGAATTCAGCTGCAGCTGAGGCCCTCAGTTCCACAAATGCAAATCGAACCTGAACCTCCACACAGCAGGGCTGTCCCACCTGGAACACACATGAAATGCTGTGCAAAACCAGGACTTCCGAGCTCAGCTGGAAAAACATGAATTCCTAGAGTTTCTTTACTTTAAAAAGGGCAAACAACTTTTATAATTCCTTGAAACAAGAGCCATTTTTGCCTCGCACTAATCATTGTGAAAGGTGGCAATTTAAAATGCAAACGTTGGAGCACAGTTCCATTGCTGCCCTGAAATGTGACAGAAGATAGCATTTATTTTTCAGGGAGCTCACAGATGCACTTGACTGTGTTTTTCATAATTTTAAATTTCTTTTTTTAAACAAAGAAGAAACATTCTCCCTCAACTTCCTCACGTGCAAACCTACTGACAGTAATAACCATTAATAACCAGAGCCATGTGAGTGGGACACTTCTTCCCATTTGTAAATCATGGGTGGTCCTTCAGATCCCACAGACGGGGGTGGATTTTCAAAGGACTTTATTGGAACACCTAGACAAAACTGGACAGATTTTGAAAATAATCAGCAATCAACAGCTCTTGTTTACAGTACTTGACAGTTAATGAGCCTGGAGACATCATGAAAATATTTTGAAAATTTACCAGATCCTTATGTTGGGACCATTGTCTGTCCTTTGCACCAGTTGCCCTTTCAGCTCCTCAGCAGCTGAGCTGTCTCTCCATGCTGGTTTCTCCTTGGAAGCTTTTGTCATGAAGCTTCTGTCAGCTTGGAGTCATCCGCGAGCCAAGGAGGAGGAATTCAGGCTCCCATATTGCAGTTCTGTCACGTCTTGGTGTTCTTTCACTCGCTAGTACATCCCTGACACTTCACAGATATTCCCTGGCTTCTCCCCAGGCTGATCTCACGGACCTACCGTGGAGTTAAAAGCTGATGTGTTTTGCAGATCGTGTTTGGTGCCACTACCCTGGGGCAGGAAACATGGACAGAGGAATTAACTCCTCTGGGCTTGGTTTACAAGAAATTATGCCTTAGTGAGGCTGAGACATGAGATGGGGCAAGGCAAAGGAGTTTGAGAAACAGGACAAGACCAGGATAAAAAACTTTGGGATATTTACAGTCTCTCCCTCAATCTTGCCGAAATTCTTCTTTATGACAGACTAAGCCTCCAACTACAACAATATTTATGTTTTCCTTTCCTTCCTTTGCTGCCTATAGGTGCTCACTTGTGTACCCAGTGCTACATGAGTTCCACTAAAGCCTTACACACAGCCATGGAAGGAAACAGAACTGAAGTTCATAAATTGAAAAATAACATAAATGTAAATCCAACCAATTAGGAAATACAAGTAAAAGGAATTTCTGAGCTGGCAGGACCTGTCTCTGCTAATACAGAGTTTCTAACCTGTGGCAGCAGGTGGGGTTTCAGATCAGGTGGGGAACAGGACAGGTTATGCTCTGTAGACTGGAACAGAGGTTTCAAACCATTACTACTGACGAGCTACACACTCGAGACACCTGAGTTCATCAGGTTGCATTTAAACATGACTTAGAAGGTCGATGATATTTAAATCACCTTTATCTTCACAGCAAAGGAAAATAAATTGGGTTTTTTACATCACTATTAGGCAAAACCATAAGCAAAACCATCACCATAAGCAAAAGCAACACAATCACAACCAAATAATATCTAAAATATTCTGGTTTAAACATGCAAATTAAGAAAATATTTGCAGCCATCAGTAGAGAATTTAACCTGAAAATGCTTCAGATGTTTTCATCTTCTACCTACTCCAAAGCTATTGCATTCCAAGGAATTCTTTGCTTCAATGTTTCTTAATGGTTAAAAAGCACAGTTTAGGAAATAAAAGTTTGCAAAAGAACTTGCAAAATTTTCAGAAGGTAATTTTCAAACAGTGGCTAAAATTATAAAGAGCAGTGATTTTTAAAAATATTCTTTTCCCTCACTTGTCTGTCATTCTGTAAGGAACAGAGAGAAAAGGAGGAAGCCAAAAATCAAAAGCATTAACCACGACACACAGAATTCAGCTGATTAAGAACATGAGAAGCCCTCACCATTTTCTGAAACCTTTCCATTTTTCCACCTCTTTCATCCTTGAAAGCCAAATCCAGAACTTCTCAGGTTAAAGCAATCCTGCCAAAACATCTTGAGCCAACTTTGGTGAGGTGTTTGAGAGCAGGAAGAGCTCTGCAGCATTCCCAGTGTTCCATGTCTGGGAAGCGTGTTCAGGCTGGAAACCCCATTGCAAGGTGTGCTTTGAGTGTGCAACAGGCAAGGGAGGCCTCAAATCCCTCAGGATTCCTCTCCTGCTGATCCTTCTGCAACATTTTTCAACAGGTAACATCTTTCCCCCCTACATTTGCAGGCATCACACCAGAAGCACAATAAGCAGCTTAAATGAGTTGCTGCTGTTGCTGTTAAAAACAAAAATCTCTCCATGTTACCCAACTTCAGCCACAGGAAAATCTTCCCTGTTTTGTGAATCAAGTAACATTGTTTGATATCTTTTCTATTTTTCAGTCATTAAGAATGCTCAGATCAAAGCTGGCTTATAATTATTTTTTAAAACTCACAGCACTCAAGGGAAGACTTGTTAAAGATCCCAAATCTCCTGAGCCAGCATTCCTGCTGCCACACTGGGCCCTCTCAGAGGAGGATTTACACATTTTAACATTTTCTTATCATGCCAAGAGCTCTTCCTCAGGACATTATGACCCAAACGTGGTGCATTCTGGTTTGCCCACTGACCGAGGATTTACCACAGGGATCTATCCCAAACCTGTCCAGGATGGAGCAGCAGCCTGGGCACCGCTGCTTCCCTCTCCTGGTGGTGCTGCAGCTGCAGCTCCCAGAAACATCACACATACCAAATCAACCTGTGTTCCACAGCTCCTTTATCTGTCAAAGGCAATGTTTGGGAGCAGATACACGAAATTACAATGGAGAGAACTAATGAAAACAGATTTTCCTGGGGTTACATTGGTATTTAGAGAGGCAAGAGAGAAAATTTCCAATACAGAATGAAAGATGATTGAGCACCCAACACCAACACAACCTGCAGTTCAAATTCTCACCCAAGCATATTGCTGCCTATATTCAGAGATCCCTATTCCATTTCAAACACCCCAAAAAGGAAATTCGTTCCAATAACTGGTCTGGAAGAGTCTGGCACTAGAACTCAGCAGCAGGGATCAGAGAGGGGCAGGGACACACAGGCGGGGCTGTGCTCATCCTGCCCTGGGGATCACTGGTGCTTCCCAGGGACACTCACAGCAAAGTGCTTCAGTCCCGGCATGGTTTGGGTTAGAAGAGACAGAGATCATCCCATCCCCCCCCTGCCATGGCAGGGACACCTCCCACTGTCCCAGGCTGCTCCAAGCCCCAATGTCCAACCTGGCCTTGGGCACTGCCAGGGATCCAGGGGCAGCCACAGCTTCTCTGGGCACCCTGTGCCAGGGCCTGCCCACCCTCCCAGGGAACAATTCCTGCCCAAGATCCCATCTGACCCTGCCCTCTGGCAGTGGGAGCCATTCCCTGGGTCCTGTCCTTAATGTGACACCAGGAACACGTTGGTTTTTTGGACCTTAGTAGAGAAAATGAGATCTGTTTTCAGATAAAATACCATAAATTACCTGTACTGATGTGCTGAGAATCAATGCTTTTGGAATCATTGTATTTCACACTTCCAGAAAATCTCAGATCTCTTTAGGTATTTCAATTTCTTTTGGGGGATGACTCCAGTGTCTGACTTGCCAAATTGTGCTGAAGTGTGTGCAAAATGTGACCTTCTTGAGATTATATCTGATCTCCATAAAGATTGCACAAGAGATTTCTTCCCTTTGTTAAAAGAATTTAACTCCCTGGTTTGTTATTTATTTCCCTATAGTGGAAAAATCCAGCTAAAAAACCAAAAAACCTGAAAAATATTTTACTACTTACACTGTAGAAAAGTACTCTTGTAATAGAAAATACTGAGCTTTCATTACTTTTCTTTTTACATATTTTCATATTATTTAATAAAAAATGTTTGGTAAAAACTAAGGGCAGATATTGTAATAGATTAAAAATACATTTGTGCTCATTTTTCCAGAAATTGTCAAAGTAGAATTATCTTGATTTGAAGAAAAATGTGGACTATCAATAATAGGGGCTCCAGACCAAGTCTAACAAAAAACCCCAACATTGAACATGACAGGAATAAAGGCAGAAGAGCAAAATCACAAAACTGGCTTTGTTTTAATCCAGACTTAATTTAAAAATTGGCTTTGACCAAAACTAATATTTTATTTCTTCTGGCTAAGCACAAGGCAAGATTTCCAGTTTTTCTAAGTGCACATTTCAATGTGTCAATATGATAAAAATTGCATCAAAATTATACTAAAACTTAACTAGTTTCAATATTTTGTGGATTTATAACATTTTAAAGTTTCATTTAAAAATTTTCATAAATTCTGAAATACGTCTTTTTTTGTTCTAGCCAAAATAAAAACAGCCTCATCCTTCCAAAAAGAGATTTTCAGCATCTTTATCAGCTATAATCAAAAGGTCCTACACTGAAATTACATTCCAATAACATCCTACATTAAAATAACCTGTATGTTTTGGTCAAATGGTTCCAAATAAAATTCCATATAATTTCTAAACAAGATGAATTTGCAGTGTTGGCACAACCAGCCAAGGATTCCCACCCACCCTGTGTTCCTACAGCAGAGATTATGGAGAGCTGAAATAAAAAAAAAAATAAATTAAAAAAAGCAACCAGGGAGAGAAGAATGTGGTTTTACCTGATAAAGAAAGGCTACAATGGAAATTTATGGTGAGCTACTGAATAAAATGATATGCAGGATGTTATAAAAGGCACAGTGAGGGTCGCTGCTTTTCATTTCTGTAGCAGCCACCTATTTTCTGCACTTGAACATATTTAATATATTTTAAGCCGATTAGATGGGGTGATGGGCAGAAGCGAGACAAAAGTTTATCAGCTGTTGAAAAACAACAAAGAAAGAAGTTGTAGGTCAAAGTCATCATGAGGAAAGTAGAAACAAAACTCTAGTGCCCTTTTTGGAGAAACTAAAGCTGTGCACTTCTGCATGGCTCCTCTGGAAAGCCACGGGCTCCAGGGCAGGCAGGGTTTCCCACCCCTTGCTAGGGGGTAAATGGATCAGTTTCCGTCCCCACTTTTCTTCCATGGGATGCAAAGCTGGAAACCCATTTCATGAACAACATCCTGCTCTCCAGAATTGCCTGTTCTCTTTAAACTCCTGCTCCCACGTGGCCACCAACAGCTCCCAGTGTATCTCAGATGCAGAAAAACAGAGCTAAGAGTGGAAATAAATAAATCATGGCATGCTAAAGCTGAGAAATTCTCCCTAAAATGCAGCAGAAATCCCTGGTGGGGGGAATCAAACAGTCTTCAGAGCGTGTCTGCTCATTCCCAACCCCACCACTCGTGCCAGCATCATTCCAAGGCAGAGCTTTCTCCAGCTACTCAGTTAACTTCTCTTAATAAATAAGATGTCCTAGAGCACGGGAACCTGCAATTCCCAAGGGAGGAATAAAACAGGGCATGGGAAGGGAAAGAACAGATCAGTTTCATCCAACACATCTTCAAAGTCTCATAACCTGGTTTTTATTTGCTAAAAATGGAAAGCTGAAGCTGCCTCTGAGACAGTTATAAAAATATAATGTATCAGTTTCCATGGGCTCTCTTGTTCATTAAAGCTTGGGATTTCTTTCCTCCCTCTCCTTTAAGAAAACTGCCCTGCTGCAAAGGGCATTAGCAATAAAGATCGTATTTCAGCTAAAGACAGAGCAAGCACAAAAGCTTCCCTAATTATGTTGCTGATTACTTGAGCAGTCCTCCATTTGACAATACAATGATAGCAAAGAGAGGAGAATATCTTCATTACACTTGAAAAAAGGAGAAACTGTGGTTTTTCCTGCTTTGAAATTTATGGACTATGAGCCAGACATATAAACTTCTCTTGAACTCCAAAAGCCCAGATAAACTTTCTGAAAACGCCAATTTTTCCCTTACACAAATATCCCTGCTACATAATTCATATTTTATGTTCTTTACAGGATTCCATGTTCTTTGTAGGAACTCCTTCACCTACAGGGACAAGCTAACCTCAGACTGGAGTGGTAGCATTGGCTGTGGGCTCTGTTACTGGTTCCATTCCAGGGTCTGCTCCAGCAGATTTCTATTTACATCATGCACAAGTCAGCACAAAAGTCAATGATCCTGCCACATCTGGCCATGCCAGAGGTGCAACACAGATCAGCATCCCAGAAACACTTCAGCAGCTCAGAAAGCAAAGGAAAAGAAACCCCCAGAGCAAGTCCCAGCTGCAAACTGTAACTCCACAAAAAGCTGCTGTGCTAACACCAGGCAGGTGATGATGGCCAGCCTGGTGATAAATCATCATCTCCTCACCTTTAACCTTCAAAATAATCTCAATATTCACTCTTCAAGCACTCTTTTTAACCCTGTTTTGCAGATGGCTGTCTGGGGGAGGTTGGGAGTCAGCGCCTCCCTTTGCTGATGGCAGTGGGAAATCCCAGCTGGTTCCAGTTCCGTAACTCACTGGTTCACCTGCTTATGAACCAGGCTGGCTACAGCCAGGACCCCACTGATCATCCCAGACACCTCCCAGTGTCTGGCCAGGTTTGGGTATGTTCCCAGGAACTGAGCACAAGACAAGAACAGGCATCCTTCGAACACAGGAATTGGGGGAGATAGACAATTCATCAAAAGTTCAGCCCAGAACAGCAGCTTGCCCCCAACACTGAGGGTGCTGCTGTGCTGCCAGTGCTGGGTGTCAAACTATAGCCAGTGCCTCAGTGGCCTTCAGGAGTGGGGGTTTTATCTGATTTCATGGCACATTAAGTTCCTGTGTTTGTACAGAGTGTACAGACACACTTTTCTACAGCTGCCACCACAGCCGAGTTCAGAGCCCTCAGCTCCAGCCCTGCAATCCCACAGTCACCCCACCCTTCTTCATGGAACTCCTCATTTTTGGAGGCCTCATTGCTCCATGTGATGCAAAGGAAAGAGAAAAAAGAGCTCAGATACTCCAAGTCACCCTCATCAGTGAATTCTGACTTAACTCCTTCAGCATAAACCACACCTTCAATTATTACCTACCAAATCACACCATCCACATCTTTAACTGCCATATTCTTTCCACACCAACTCATTTGATTATTTTAAGATTAAAAGCACAACAATTAGCTGCTATTTAATGCTTTCAATTAATAGTGTTTTATGAACAATGGTATATGAGTAGTGGGACTGAGGAACAATTAAACTTGCTCATTACAGAGCACTATGAGCAGGTTTACCAGAACTGTGTTAAGTAATCTTTCCCTTCTGCTTTAAAAAAAAAAGACTCATTTACATCACCCCCGATGGTCCAATTTCAAGCACAGTTTTTAAGGATAAGGTTTTGAGGAAGAAAGCACACATTACACTAATAGTCCTGTGGCTCTGAGCATACAAATAACGCACATTTTTCAGTACCAGGGCAGGCATGTTTCCATCCTAATTGCCACCAACAGCACAAACAACAATATTAACTTTAGGAAAATATCATCCAGCCCTTTTTTATATTAGGGAATAAAAAGCTCCAGTGTTACTGTCCAGCCCTCAAAGCAGTAAGTGCAAGTATCTCAAGCTCTACAGGCAAGAAAACTCACTTGGAGTTTCCCTCCATTCCCCAGCACCCCTTATCTATCCCTGGGACACCCTCTGAAAGAGTAACATAAATAAATATGTACATAAATAATACATATAAATGCATATCACTGTATCAAAGAGCAAGGCCAGAGTTGTGTATTTAAGAGATAATAATCCTTGAGCAACTTACCTGAGGGAGCTCCTTCCTTCATGGACAGGCCTCCATAAAAACCCACACCTCTTCCTCACTCAGCTTTTTAAAGGGCAGACCTGAGCCCTGTCCCACACAGGTGACCCTCCAAACCCCAGCAGCTTCTCCCACTCTCCTTTCCCAGCTGAGGTGCAGGGGGATGGCCACAGGGTTATCCATCTCTACTGACCTCACTTGCGCTAAACTCAACACCCAACTTCTCAACATTTCCACCTAGAAGTCTTCCAATACTCAGAAGATTCAAACTGCAAGTTCTCTGCAATGCTGTTACTAGCCCAGATTGTGCAAGGAATTTCTTAGTTCTTGTGCAATACTCAAATTTCACAAACCAGCAGAGAACCACATATGTTCTCTCTACATGGAAACTTAACTGTGTCTTCCACCATCATCACAATTAATGCTCCATCCCTGGATGTATTGGGAAGGACAGACCCTCCATCTCTTAAACCTAATTTACTTTTAATGAAAAGGAGAGCTACGCTCATTTACGAGACTAAAACAGGTGTGGCTTGGTAGCCTGGTGGTTACTGTGTTCTGTGAAATCTGAGTTTCCACCTGTATCTTAAACAGCCTTTTTTGTGCTCAGTGACCTCTGCCACAGGGTACGTGCAGGGTTTTATGGCAATCAGGTGTGGTGGAACCCTGGAAATTGCCTCCCAGGGAAGCACCCATCAGCACCATCCTCCTCCTTACACTCTTTGCCTTAATTCTGCACAGTAACAAAGCTTGGAGAGCTCCTCCCATGGAGAAACCTTCATTGCTGCAGCAGGAAAGAGAATTAAATGCAAATGTCCCATTCCACTGAGTGAAGATTGAAACCAGTAGGATTTGACATAAAATCTGGTTGCAGCACCGCTGTCTAAGATGGCATCACCTGCTGGGCTGTTGGAGGATTTTTTAAAAGACATGGCTCTTCTAAAGAACTACAGATAGTTATTTTC
The DNA here is from genome assembly GCA_013397795.1 of Orthonyx spaldingii. Lineage (NCBI taxonomy): Eukaryota > Metazoa > Chordata > Aves > Passeriformes > Orthonychidae > Orthonyx > Orthonyx spaldingii. The sequence continues at coordinate 884,795 of VZTJ01003620.1, forward strand.
ATCATTCCCTCTGGTGCCTGAATCTCCCTTAGATTCATCTTAAATGTTGCCCAGTTCAGAACTGCATGTTCTGAGCCTGGCAGGAGCTCAGTGACTGCTCCTGGCTCGTTCTAAAAAGCCTATTTGGATTAAACATTTGGAGCCCCTCCCTACCTACACATATCCATGCATTTGGGAAGCAAAAAATGTCTCCTCACTTGGAGAGATTTCTACCAGCAATCCCAAGAGTTCAGCCAGAACTGAGGGTGTCAACATCCATTATTCAGCTCAGTACTTTGTCAGAAATCAATGTTACAGGTCCAGCTGCCACAAAGAACTGAAATCAATAGGATGGAATCTGCTCTTTTTCAGAGGACTGAACTCCAGTTAGTCTGGAACTTCAGCACAGGCAGATTCTGAGTGAACAAGTGAAAATAAATGCTGAAATCTCAGAAGATTGATAAGGACAGATTCTCCATCCCACGGGAATTGAGGAGCTGTAGAGTTGTAACTCTGGGCAGGGCCCTGTGCCAGCCTGAGGTAAATCCAGGATAATATTTTGAACCTTTAAACCTTGCCTCATGCCCATGGATAAAAATAGCTCCATGTTCATAAAGAAAACGTCATAAACAGGTAAAAAGCACTGCGTGTTTTCCTTTGCAAGTGTTGGGGTGATGTGTTGTGATGAACACACAAACTGAGAGTGAGCACCCAGATGGAGAGTAAGGAAAAGGTGTGTTCCTTTCTGTTGTCTTCTCTCCAGGGCTGATCCCACAGGCTCAAAAGAGGGATGGGGAACATCAGGGAACGTTTGCAATGCTGTGCAACTCTTCCAGCACCCATGGACACAGCACCCCCTCAGTGTGCACAGATTAAATCTCATTTACCGTGGCAGGGATGGACACAGAGGACACACTGCATGGACCGTGCCTGATCCAGAGGAGCTGCCAGAGCAATCCCATGGATACAACAGCTCCAGTCCTGCTTCCCAGTGCAGAGCAGCCCATTCCAGGCTCCTCAGATCCTAATCCAGGCACTTCTGCACGTGCTGCTCCTCAGCCACTTTCCACATTTAAAAGCAGCCCTTCTGCTGTGCCACAGTTTTACACTGGCATTTTGTTGGTCGGTGCCGTAGGAATTTGTTCCAAGGATTTGGATTTGGATCATCTAAGGAAAATCCCACTTGCATTCAGTGGCATTCCTACACCCCCAGCCTGCCTTGGCATGAATCCCCGCTTGCTGCCCATCCTTTTGAGCCAGCAAAGCAAGGAAGTGGAATTCCAGGCAATACCTGATCAGATTATTCACTGAGCTCTTTCCAGCAGTGAGAGAGCAGGAGTGTGGAAAGAAGCTGGAGCAGCCCTTATCTTTTGGGTATTTCAAAGGTGTCCTACAATTTCTCACGCTTCAGATGTTTTTGATGTATTTTTCTGTACCATTTTGTAGTTTCTTGACTCCAAAACCTACCGGGATGTTTTATAACGCTCCTTTTACAATAAAACAAAACAACTGAAATTTGCATTTACATGAAAAAAAGGGTTCTGAAGTTAGTTTAGAGAAATCTAAAGTTTATTAGTAAAAAGTTCTCTGCTCCTGGACTTCACTCTTTAGGGCTTATGTTTGCAAATGGATTGCACAGATCTGCTCAGCTTTCAGCACTTACCACAAGGATTTAAAATAAATGGCATTGCTTATGAGACAGAACATGAGCAAATATTTGTGAGGTGAGGATTTACAGTGGCCCGTTTTCAAATGAAAAGGTTTTTGCTTTATTATTAACTCTTTTGAATATTTAGATAGTTTTGTAGTAAAGATATACAGCATGTGAAATACAAGGTAATGCAGCATGTGATTAAGATTGGATTTCATTCCAATGAGCTACATAATTTAGGTATTCCTATTCTAATAAGAGCCCAATTAGATATATTTTCATACAAACAACAATAACCTATTTCACTTTGTGGCAACTTATTTGTGAGCAGCTTACAGTTGAACTGCATTGTTCATTTTCAGTCATTAATTTAGTCTATTCGAAGCATATTTATTCCTACAAACATTTTCTTTCCCCTGGTAAGTTTTTTTTATTTATAACAAAAGAAATGTGATCTGAAGAAACATAGCTCACAGAGCCACATCCTGATATGATAGCCAGCATCATGAATTTCAAATTGCTTTCTGTGAGAGTTCACTGCTGGATAATAGAGTCAGAAACTCCACAAAAATCTCCTGCCAATCCATCATGTAGGGAATGTATTCAGAAACTCCAGATAGGGAGCAATAAAAAGCCTTAAGATAGGTGAAAAATTCTGTCTCCTAACAACATACTGATGTTAACATAACAAAAACTGCTTTTCCCGGCAAGTTCATGTAAACAAGCACTAAACCCGTGTATTTTTCCAGGCAAATGCCCCATGGAGGTGTTGCCACTGCCAGGCTGTGCCGGGAGCCTCCCTTGCTACGGCAGCTCCCGGTGACGGGAGGCCAGGCAGGAATCTCCACACGGAATTTGGGCCTTTCCCTTGTCCTCCCCTTGGCTTTTTGTCTTCCTGCACTGGGAAATGAGGTGCTGGGAATCTCTGGTGGCTTCCAGGGAACAAGTGGGAGGTGAGAAGGGCGGGATGATGGAGCGTGGCTGCTTTTATGGCTGTTTTATGAACTCCTGGCTCGTCTCTGGTGACTCCCGGGGCTCCCTCCAGGCCCGTTCCGGGGATCAGCACTGCCAGAGCCACTCAGGCTCGGGATTTCTCGGCTTCCCACAGCGCTGCTGGACACTGAGCTGCTCAGGGAGGGGGAATATCGCAGTTCTTGCCCGGCCCCATCCCGCAGACAATGGGAAATCTGGTTCCCATTAGAGCGGGCTCTAATCCCGGCGCATTCCTGGCCGGCCGGGCCGCCTCCTCCCCGGCGCTCCCGTCTGCAGCGGCACCAGGGAACTCCTCAGATGGCCCCGGTCAGCCCCAGCCTCCCATTCCAGCCCCGGCACCGGCGTGTGAACCAGCGGCAAACCCTCCGAATGTGTGTTCCTCGTTGCAGCTCACACCTGGGATTTGTTTAGCCCTGGCAGATACTGACTGCATTCCAGTGGAAGGAAAACACGTCTCCTTTGAAGGCCCTGGCATCATTTATTTTGCTATTTCTGGCCGGTTCCTGAGAAACGTGATCCGTGAGTGAAGGATTGAAATAAGCTTGCTTCAATTTATATGGTTTTCCATTATTAAGCGTGGCACAGAAAGAGCAGGATTTCCAACTCGTTCTGCTGTCTGTGTGTCAGCCAGCAAAAGCCACGTCCCCCGTGCAGATGGATCCAGGCAGCTCTGCCGTGGGGAGGCTCTCAGGAAGGGACGGGGCTATGAGCGTTCCCAGAATATCTCAGGGAAGTTATTAACACCTGTAAATTATGCTCCTGCTTCCCTGACAGCAGCAGCTTTGGTTGAGGATCTCAATGTCGCTGCCAGCCTGAGAACTTTGTGTGCCTGTTGCAGTGATCCCTTCCCAAAAACACATCAGTCAGCAAAATAGGAGGGGTCTGAGCTCCCAGGTCAGAGCTTTTATAAAAATATACATCAAACAGCCTCTTGAGCCTCTTAATTTACTTAAGCTGCAGCCTTTTATTAAAAAAAAAAAAAAAAAAAATAGGGCTGGATGAAAATAAAGATGTTTCCAACATGAAAAATGCACATCAGCTCTGTTCCTGCAAATTGTTTCAAAAGGTGAATATCCTGGTGATAAAATTAACCAGCATATGATAAACAATAAAAAACTTGCCCCTGATAATTATCAAATACCCTTGAGCAGCTCTTTGAGAACCTTCCCACAAAGCACTTGCCCTCCTCCCCTCACTGTGTAGAAGGGGAGGTTTTTTTTCTTTTTTCAAACAAAACCAAAATCAGTGGCTTAAATGTGCACACAAGCAGGCATTGCCCCAGGAAACAGTTTCTTATAAAAGTAAAAAACACAAAAATATTGAAAAAAAAAATAAAATAGAGCAACAGGCACCATGAGAAACTTATAGGATTTGGGATCCAGAATTCCAGTGTTTCCCCAGGGAATGGCACAAAGAGCATCCCTGTAGCTGAGCAGTGTCCTGTGGACAAGGGCAGCACCTCAGCAGGAGAATCTTGTGTTTACAGTGCAAACAGGTCAGACAGACACATTTTTTTTACAAACTTTCTGCATTTTAATGTGTCCTCCATTAGCACTTAGGGAGGATTTCTCTGCTTTGGAAATAATTCATTTTTATGAAATTTGACATCCATGATCAGAGGCATCTCCTTTACAGGCTTTAGATACTGATACATGGTTACATTTCTGTGGAAGATAAACTGAGGGAAACTCAGGAAATTACTTGTTAAATCTGCTTACACAAATCTCTCTGCCTGCTGAAACAATTAATCAGCAGTGGCTTTTCTCACATATGAATGAAAAAGGATGCAAAGTCTGGAGCACTCCGTCTGGAGCCATAAGCAGGCTGCATATTTGAATTCCTTTTATTAATTGCTTTGTTGTGACACTTACCTCAGGAAAATACTTTATCAGTTGCCTCTGCTATAATTTTGTATCAAATCCACTCAGTATTCTACTTTTTTTTTTTCTTTTTTTAAAAATCTTTTGTCTGGATCAAGTTGTTTCTAATTTAGTGCTGTATGTCATTTGCAACAGGATCCTTCAAGTTTCCTCTCTTAATTCATGACACCTGGTTTTTGTTATTTTAAAGACAGCCAAGGACACTGGGGCATTCACTCCACACGTTGTAAAAACACTTTAAAAAGGTGGCACACAGATGTACATAAACAGAGGCACAGAGTCTATTCTGTGCCTGAAAAAATGATTTAAAAAGAGTTAAGAAAATTACTCTGCTTTACATCAAAAAGGTTGGGGGTTTTGTGGGTTTTTTGGTTTTTTTTCCTTCTCTCTGTGGTGTCATGTCACAGTTTAACATGGCTCTCATACACATAGAAAAAAAATCATTTCAGCTGAATTCCTGGGGTCAGTGAGGGGTAAGGATCCCACCAGGAAGCAGCTGGGAGCCATGCCTGCCCCTGGCCCTGCCCCTGCCAGAGTCCCCCTGAGAACTGCACATCTGCAATTTGAGAAGCCATCGAATTTAGTGGGACTAAATTCTTCTAAATTCATCAGTGATTGTAAGGTGAAGGTTTAAAAGTACGTCAAGCAAATAGTGGGATTGGCCATGTAATTCGTTTTACATTTTTTACTTATTCATGTCAAGGTCCCAGAATGAGCCCAAAGGATTTCGGAGAGCCTGGGAGAGGAAAGCCCAGAAAGAGATGCTGGCCACACAGTTCCTGTCCAGTTTCACACTGCATGTCCTGTCTCCCTTTTTAGGGCATTCTGTAGTTCATTTGAGCTGCTTTTGGAATTAGAGCCACTAGGAGGAAAGGCAGCTGGCTGGCAGTGCCACCTGCTGTGCCCCCTGTCACACCGAGGGATGTGACCCCATTCCCTCAGCAGTCCCAGGGTGAGCCCAGAGGCCACGCAAGAAAATCAGGGATGTGATTTGTCTGGCAACCATAAACACACAAGACTGTCATGGGCAGATAGAATAATTGTGGCAAATTAAAGACATCTAATTGCAGGATTACTTTGAAGAGTTATTATAAACAATATTCTGTGGCAATAAATCACACTTTGCTCACATCCAGCAAACTCCACAGGACCTCAATAAGTCATTTAAAACCCACCACTCCACGGAATTCTGCAGTGACAGGATGGACATTTTCAGGGGTTTTGTTGTAGCTGGTCACATCCAGCATTTCTGTTGCACTCCAAACACTCCCCCAGCTTCGCAGCCCTTTGCTGGCTCCACCTCAGGCTGCATCTCCTGCTTGGCTGGCTCAGAACAGCAACAAACCCACAGCATTTGAAGGTCCTTTGTTTGCTTTTATTATTTATTTTCTTGCATTGTTGCTTCCTAAATAACAGGACTAAACAGAATCCCTAATGCTAGTGGCTTTCCTTATGAAAGGATTGTGGATGTCCTTATGAAAATCCTTGGGAAAAGCCTTGAAGACAAAGCAATGGAAATGATTCAAACATTTGATGACGTGGCCTGTTTAATTCTTTCTTTGCTTGACCATGGTTTCACCCACCCCTTGCAAAGTGCTGAGCTCCATTATTCCAACTTCCTGTCACGTTCTGAGAATCTTAATCTGATTTTATGAGCACTACAGCATTAATGTAACATTGCTCGTGTTAATTTTCCCTTCAGCACTCAGTCACCACCTACAACATATGGCCATTATTTTCACACAGGCAATATTCAAAGGAGATAGAATTTGAAGTCCTCATTTAGGTATTTAAAGCTTGAAAGTGTACTTAACTTCAAACTTCATTAGTAGGCCCCTGGCCCTCAGTGAGTGACTGAAAATCAAAGTGGCTGGGTCAGGGATCAAGTTTCAGAAGTCAATTTTCCAAATACTGTTCTTCAGAGAGCGATACATTGGTATTAAAATGACAATTTGGACAATAGCCAAAGCCTCAGCTATTCTGAGTCCCACAAAAATGTTAGTTTATGCAAATCTCCAATAGCTTCAGTGCAGGAATGCAAATTTATATTAGCAGCCAAGAAATTAGAGAGATGACAAGGATTGTTGTGTTATCTGAGATATTTCCTTTCAAATCCTTGAGCAAGGAGTGAACCCACCTTCATCCTTAATGTGGGCCCAGGCTGGTGAAGAGAAGACTTTGAGAAACAAAGATTACAATGAATATTGTAGACATTTTATATTCTCAAGCATTTTCCCTTTATTTGTCCCAGATTCTGCCCAAAAACAATTGTGTATTATGTAAAACTCCTTTAACTTATGGGTGAGTTGGTTATTTAAAACTGCTGCAGGATGTACATAAAAAGCATAAACGCAAGGAGAAAAGTATAACAATTAATTTTTCCTTGAAAGGCCTCAGGACAATAATTTTTGACAATATTCTGCAAAATTCGTGCTGTGACATCAAAAGTAAAATTGATGATCCCTAGAAAATGCCAAAATCTCTTACAAATTTATTTTGATTCAGGGAACTGAATTTGTAACTCATCACAAAGCCTGATTTTCTCAAAATATTCATCATCCAGGCACTGAAAATCAGGCAGCTGAAAGAATTTTGAAAGTTTTCCTGAAAATCAAAAGCATCCGAATTGTCAGGTGACTTTTGAGAATCTGCAAAACATGAAAATGCCTTATGAAAGCTGTTATTTTTTATTATTGTTTTTCCAGTAATTAAACTTGAATGAGTATGAGCTGCATTCTAAAATGAAAAAAGGAAAACAAAATTCATTATGGAACTAGGAACAGACAAACCAAATCCAGTGAATTTTGCACTTTTTCCTTAAACTAACTACTAAAAAATATTTAAATAGTTTTAATTATTCATATTGTTCTTTCAATAATTAAGAAAAACTTATATCAACCAAGTTTTTTTTAATGGAAGGTGAAACACGCTCGAGTATTTTTCACTCCAGGAGGTGCTGGTGGCTGAGATCACACAAACCCCCAGCAGAGGGGCACAGGACACACATTCCTTCTCCAGACAATATATTAAAAATTCTGTTTGTTTTGCAGTTTCACTTCCCAGAAGCGAATATTTGAGAGATGTTTGTGTTGGTTTCTGAACCGCTTACAAAGCCCAGGCCTCGAAGGTTTCCAAACGGAACCGCCAAGTTTGTCAGTGATGTTAATCTGTGCTTTATTTTTCTTGTAAATAGTTATTAAATTTTTTTGTCCTGGAAAAACACTTAGATACAAAGACAGAAATGCTGTTTTGTTTTGTTTTGTTTTGTTTTAATACCAGACACTTTTAGCATTAGAATAAGACACCATGCAAGAAAATCTGACAGGACTATAAAAGCAGTTGCAGTCACTGGATGGTAAATCTGCCTCTGGTCTGATATATAAAGGAAAGATCCAAATGTTTCATATTCAGGGGGATTATTTAAACCAAAATCACAGAATTGGCTACCTCAGGATATCTAACATTTACCTGTACAAACCCTTATCTCCTCAGGAATTGTGAAGTGGGTCACACAGGACTCTGAGTGAACAGACCTGTAAGTGTTTGGTAACCAACATTTTAGTGGTGTTGGTGTTAGGCAGCATCCTGCCACTGTCATTGCTAATTTCCCTGGCTATGATCCAGTTATTGAATAGATTAATGAGAAACCCAAATGAGTTGGTGTTGTGCAGACTTGCACACACTTTCTCCAGCAGAAAGCAGGACAATCAGGTCTGAACTATTACTTACTATTAATTACTATTAATTACTTCCTATATAGGGCTGCTCATGGAAATAGTAGGAAAACATTAACTCACTAAAACCAAAACTTTGCACAGAAACTTCCTGGTTGCCACAAAAACTTCTGAAGAGGAGAATTTCCCAGTGTGCAACTCAGTGCCAAGACAGGACTAATTCTGAGGTACATCAGTTGTTTCAATGTCAGCTCCTTCTGAGTGCTGCAGTCAGACCAAACAACACTTTTTATGGTAAAAAGAGAGTTGGATTCATTATTTTTATGATGCCATAAAGAGATGTCCTGCCTCCAATTTTTAAAAGATATTCTGGATGGTCAGAAGAGCCTCTCTGATGACATCATGCTCCTTTAGTGGCATTAGAAGGATGGAAAATAAATTCTTTTATATATATATATGTATATATTTACTTACACACTTAATAAATGCTTGTACACCACCAAGAAAAGCAGCATCAGCACACTGAGTGGATCTACAGAAACACCAGGCGTGAGTATATACAGGGAAAAAATGTGTGTAGGTCACTTTGGAATATAAATTCTCAGCAGAAAGGAGTTTAATCCTCAAATTCCTGAGTGACTCAGTAGTGCAAGAGCTGAACTTTGAAGGGGGCAGGATGGAAGAACAGAGGCTCAAAGCAGAGGATCCTCTGCAGCACCAGCCAAAGCAAGCACCCAGAGCTGTGTCCAGGAGCAAGACAAGCACCCTGTGGTATCTTCCCAGTATCCAACAATTTGCATTTTCACCTGAAAGCAGCTGTTTTCTCTGTATTTAGTAAGTCTCTGTGGGTGTACCAGCCGTGAGCTCCTCTTGAACCTGAGCTTTCAGCACCCAGAGCATCCCGTGGGGGAAGCTCTGCGCAGCTCGATCACACGTGGTGTGAACAAGTTGCTGCTTTGCTCTGATGTGTTTTTAACCACTCTGTTCCTCTTTCCTGCTCATAAAAAGTGCTGAACAGTCACTCTCCACATGGGAGCTCCATGGGACACATCCCCATCTCCCTCCCCAGCTCCCAGTCGTCTCTTCTTAGGCTGAGGTGCCCCAGCCAACTTAATTGTTTGCAGCCCATGAGCCATCTCCTGCTTTTGATCATCCTTGTTTCCTTTTCCTGACCCTTTTCCAGCTGTGTGGGATCTTTTTTGATGTGGCAGAGCCACACACAGAATCCAAGATGCTGATGAGTCCCAGATTTATACAGTTGTATCACGAGGCTCCTCTGCTCTGTTCCCTATTCCTTCCTTAATATCTAATATCTGACCTCCTTTGTATCTATTTCCCTAAATTAACACTTTTATAGAACTTTATTGCTCTGTCCTGAATTTTCCCAGATCTGCCTTGTTACTGAGAGGTATTGGGCAACGTTTTCACTTGACATATGAAGGTTTTACCCTTATTAATCACAGTGGACCTATCTACGTTTAATTTTGTGGAATATCTCAAAGCCAAATCACCAAAGAATCCACAAGATCCTTCTGCATCTCTTTGAAACCAGCCCTCATTAGGCAGGAAAGTCCTACTTTCTAAGTAGGACTGAAAGACTGAAGTAGGACTAAGACTGAAGATGGTTTTACCAAGAGGAGTTAAGATGGTAGTTGTTACAGCTGTCCTAAAAATAGAAATGAGAGTGTGGTTAAAAAAATAATTTAAGGATGTTCACCGGGAAGACAGAGCCAGTTTAAAGCACATGGAAAAATTTGAAGTACATGGAAATAAAAGAAGCAAAGTTTCTTACTTTTGTTCTTCCATTCCTTAGGAAAAAAAGGTCATTTTTACAGTGGACTAATGCACTGATACTTTTTTGTTTATTTGTTTGTTTTGGTTAGGGTTTTCCATCAGTTATTTTTCCAGTGACCATCCATTTTCAGTTCCCATCCTTGTCAGCAGACTGGAACAGGTCTACAGCTCTTTCAATCAACTTTCAACACAATGCAATCCTGGAATATTAACGTTGGAACATGGGTAATTTAATAATTCCTGTCTGCCAACGGCATTGCAAGGGAATGCTGGCATCACTGGCCTGAGCCAAGGGAAGGCTTGGGGATAACTCCACTGAGGTGTGATCAAATATATTCCAGGTGATTGTATCTGAAATTTACCCAGACACAGTTCATTTAATAGTTTTTTTTTGTAATAGTTTGTTTAATGAAATACCTCCTGTATGGTCAAACAGGTAAGAATATGTCAATGCAGTTAGGAGAACAGAAAAAGGGGGAATCTTTTTATAGCAAAATTTCTTTAGAAGCAAATATCACACTGAAATATAACAGAGTTTTCTTCTGCCAGTGGGCACAATTGCAGATCATTAAACAGACAGAAATTAAACATCTCTAGCTAAAATTGAGCTTATTGTCTCTCCCAGCAAACCTTTCCACCGGAGATTTCAAACAGATGAAAATGTGACCAGCAGCCAGGAATCAGAGAGTGTTTGCACAAAAGAGATGAGGGTATTCTGCAGCCTTAAATAATTTTACTAAATGGTTGAAGATAGAAAATGTAGAGTTAGAACCACTGTGAACAGCCTGACAACATCATAGCTGTTTGAGAGGATCCTAATGACAGACACAGTCATTAGTTAAATTAGATGAAGGTACCAAGGATGTCCTCATGCATGATTTTATTGCTTACAACCAAAAACAACTTTAACTGACAACCTGTCACTAAATTAAGCAGGTAGAGAAAAAAAAAAACAAAAACAGCATGTGATGACACAAAAGATTATTGTCTGATAAAGGGGAGAGAGGAAAGAAAAAATTTAAAAGAAAATCTGGTAAGAGCAAATAGAGCAGCCCAGAGTGCAGAAGCAGCCTCATGTCCTAACGCTGCCTTTGGAAATCAAACCAATTTTAAGGTAGGGCAGTGTAATGTGTAAAAATTCCTCCTGCTCTGGATTTGTATTAACAGCAGTAGAGTCTTCTCCATTTTTGGGATGGAGCTGGAACTTCCACCCCAGACCCTGCCAGGTGCCAGGAGCAGCTTTTGGTTCCCTCTCTGCACCCTCTTTTTCCTGGGGACTCCTCTGGGCATCAGACAATGCCACTTCCAAAATGAGAGAGAGAAACTAAAGACAAATCCCTCATTTGATCAAGAATTTAATTGCCACAAAGGAATGATTATATTGATATATAATGGTATGGTTTCACCATTTTCACTTCAAGGTTTAGTGGCCTTGGAGCTGCTCGGTCACAGGTTGCACTCGATGATCTTGGAGGTCTTGTCCAGCCTGAGAGATTTTGGGATTCTCTAGGCTCAGAGTCTGTATATAACTCACACATCCAGAGCTTTTGGGAGTACAGTCAACAAATCACCAATCCACAGGTCTCAAAGCATGCAAAATAAAATAATAAAGCACAAATAATAAAAGCTTACATACTGTTTATCCAGATTGTTTTCAATAAATTTCTCATATAAAATTTTTATGTTTTTCTATGAAAAAAAACCACAAAGCAGAACTAAGGCTGCTGCAGTGCTGTGACTGCACTGCCAGCTCTGAATTACAGCACAGGTTTGGCACATTAGGAAGAATGTAAAAGCTCTTGCAAAGATTACAATATTAAGAGTATAGTGAGAAAGGATTAATTTTATACTACTTTCTATCCTCATTAAACTGTTTTGAATCAGTCACACTTTCTGTTCTTTTCATGAAACTTTGCAAGAAAAAGCCAGCACAATTGTAATTAGCAGTATTAGTATTGTGCTTTGTAATTCATGTTCCACATATTCACGGCCAGAATGCACCAGAGCTCTTGTTCTCCAAGAAATCACAATTAATTTAATCACCCTGAAACTACAGAGCACCACTTCGGCCCACTGGAAAAACCTCCTTGGATGTTGAGAGCAGAGAGTGGATAAGAGATCAGGGAGTCCCAACAGAGCAGTGTGTCCACAGTGGCTGGGACAGGAGTGACATCAGTTCCACCATACGTCATCTAAGTCTGAGAAGTGAGTTAAATCAGAAATTTTCTACAAATCTTTCAGAAATGCTCAAAAATTACTCTTCTTCAGTATTGGCATTAATTACTGTAGATATTTGCAAGCACACACCAAATAATTACTTGTTCCAAGCAATAAATTACACCAAAATATCAATCCATTGTTTGAAAGGACCTCCAACCCAGACATGGATGCACAGACAATTGTCCCTGAAAAGAAAATCAAGCAATCTAAGGTGCTGAACTTCTAAGTTAAATTTAAAAAAAAACAAACAAATAGCAGGAGTGTGTGTGCTGCTGTGTAATAATGTCACATTTGCCAAGAAAAATCCTGTGTCCTCCTGACAAATGTACTCCATGAAGAGTGGCAAAGGAAGGTGACAGCAATTGTGTTACCTTGGTTTGGTATTGAATCCAGTTCAAGTCACACTGAGCTTGTTTTAGCAGTGTCCCTGTAAATAGCCTGATGAAGAGGTTTAAGAACCCAGACACTTCTCTAAATTTTAAGGAATTTTCCAGATGGTTTAAATAGCCTGATGAAGAGGTTTAAGGGCCTGTAAATGGCCTGATGAAGAGGCTTAAGAACTCAGAGACTTCTCTAAATTTTAAGAAATTTTCCAGACAATTTTCCACAACCTGACTTTGGAAAAACCAGTCTGGCCACTGGCACACACATCACTGCAAGTGTTCACAGCAGCTCCCCTTAACATCCTGGTGCTGAATCAATTCATTAAAGCTTCTCCAGCTCCAAACTGCTTTTGCCAGGTTCCTCCCCAGTGTCCAGAGCCTGAGTGTGTCATGCACGAGGCTCTGGGGGTACTGAGGCTGCTGCTGAGCTGCTCAGGCACAGAGCTGCAGGCACAGAGCTGCTTCTCGTGACTCCACGTGTGCTCCCAGCACAAAGGGCTCTGATGAGAGCTGCAATTAACGGGGTGGATTTGTACTGCAGCCCTTCTCTGGTGCCTGCTCCTGCATCCCCCACCCAGACCAGCAGCAGGGGTAAATTATAACTGTGTGGATTCTGTGCCCTCGCTGAGCAATCTCAGCTCCTTGTTGTTGCATCAGAGGCACCACTGCTAAACCTAATAACCACATCATTCCATTTATTTTTTTTCCCAGTTTTTTCCCTCTTTTTTACACCTGATGATGCAGCCCTGCACAATGAAATGCTGCCCAGTGGCAGCTTCAGTGTGACACACAGCTGAGGCAGGTGGTCTTTCCTAGCTGGAGTTTTTGTGCTGCCAGAATTTCAGCATTTCAGCCATTTGCCCAGGATCTCCCACAGAAATTTTCCCCCACAGTGAAAAATCACTCCCACAGAAAAGTCCAAATGCCATATCCAGAAAGTGCTGGATTATATACATGAGGTATAACCCCACAATGTGTCAGTCCCACAGGATGATGTGGGTTTTTCCTGGTGATCCCAGGCAGGAGCTCTGTGGAAGCTGCATGCCATGGGATGTCCTTCCCATGGGACAGCTGCCACCCCAGCCTGTCACTGCTGCCACCCCACCAACAGCCCCAAAGTGACAGCAGATCCAAAGGGTGCTGAGGGTAATGCCTGCACTTAGCTGAGTGTGGAGACCCTGAGGATTCTGCTTCTCCAGGCAGCCCAGCAAGCTTTGGGCCTTTCATGGGAAGAACAACTCTAAATAATCCATATCCATCCCTTTAATGCCACTCTGCCATCAGCTCGGTTTAGCTTCCAAAAAACAGAGCAGCAGGCAGGAGGCTGAAAGAAAATAAAGCATAAATCCTTTGTGTTACCAAATTACCATGGGATGGCAAATTTTTTTCTTTCAAAGACACTAAACACTGTAAAATTGTCTGGCTATTTCTATAGGGAGAGTTTTAATTTTATGTTAAAACAAAAGCGTTTCAGGCTATTTAAAAGGGCCTGTAGTGACAGGACAAGGGGGGATGGGTTCAAACTGACAGAGTAGGGTTAGATTAGGTTTTAGGAAGGAATTGTTCCCTGGGAGGGTGGGCAGGCCCTGGCACAGGGTGCCCAGAGAAGCTGGGGCTGCCCCTGGATCCCTGGCAGTGCCCAAGGCCAGGTTGGACACTGGGGCTTGGAGCAGCCTGGGACAGTGGGAGGTGTCCCTGCCACGGCAGGGGTGGCACTGGGTGGGATTTAAGGTCCTTTCCAACCCAAAGAATCTTCACGGAGCCACCAAAGAAGGTCCAAGTCAAGAGTAATTAGGGAAAGACCAATAACACTGACTACAGTGACAGCTGTGGATTCAGACAGGAAAATTTCAGGATTTTGAAAACCCCAGCTCTGCAGTGAGAGCCCCGTGTGTGTTTGCAGCTCTGTTCCTGTCCTGTGATTAGGAGTTTCTCCAACACAAATGCAAAGACACAGTACAGGAAACACCCGTTCCTAACCAGAGTTACTTGATTTGCTTTGCTTTACTGCAGTCAAGTTGAAAGCATTTTAAAGCTTCAGAAAATAAAATAGAAAAGCTTGTGCACTGGACAGAGAGCACCTATGTTCAGCAGCTTTACCACCACTCAGGCTTAAGTGAAAAGTGATTAAGTTCTTGTTGCCACCATAAACTCAGTATTACAACTTTAAATAAAACAACTGCCTCCAGTAGCCTCTTAATGAAACCAGCAATTTCCTACAGAATGAAGCCATAAATGTGACAACATTCTCTGCATTTTGAAAGATTATTGAAATAAAGCAGAAAAAATTAGGTTTTTGGGATATCCAATATGACACTGTGCTCAATACAGAAGTTAAATTTGCATTGGATACAGTGCTCCCTTCTCAGAAACACTTCAATTTAAGGACTGACAGTCCATGCAGTGTCCTTGTAAATAGCCTGATGAAGAGCTTTAAGAAGCCAGATGCTTCTCTAAATATTTTTAAGAAATTTTCCAAACATTTAACTTGTTATTCATAATAAAAGGAAAACTACACAGACTCATAGAAATGAATTTGTGAAGATGCAGCCTCTCTTTTTGCTTCATAGATAAAACAAGCATTCCATCTGAAATTGTGGGAAATGGTAATTTCACATAAATATTAACTTATGGTACAGATATATGCTACTATATCACACTAAATTAATTCAGTGAATTAATGGGGTTGGCTGAAGTTATGATGACAACTGAAGTCACCAGTTTCTAGAGACATTCCCATAAAATCAAAACCTCTTAAAACTGTTTTGATTCAAGCCACCTATGCAAACAAGTTCAATGCCTGCCATTTAAAAACAAAGCAAAGGCTGTCTCTAATTTTAGACAAGATGAGTGACGGCACCAGGCACTAACAGACTCTGTTAAAAAACATTAAAAATCACACACTTTTAATCTCAGGTTGGCACCTGCACAGGTCTGTGGTCTCACTGGGAGTGTCCCTCCCTGCTTTCATCACCTGGGTCACTGCAAGGCCTCAAAATCTGTCCAATTTTTGCACTGTTTCAGTACAAAATGATGCCCTGCTGTGACACTGCTCCTCACTCCACATAAATCAAGCAGAGGCTTTGCCTGACAGAAGCTCAGATCATCTTGTCTCCTGCAATCACTTTTATTAGCACTACCTGTTCCTGTGGGCAGGGCAGTGAGCCTGACCACACTCTGATGCCCCATTTATTGCTTCTTGTGGTTTGCCTGGAGAACAGGAACCTGCTGCACTTCTTGTTTCCTTGTCCTCTGTGGGTAAAAGAATGAACTTTCTGTATCTGACACATGCATGCTGTCCCAGAATAAAAAATCTGCAGTGGCAGGCCAAGTACCTCTGCCAAGGATAAATAAAGGAGCTGGTTATGCTCCTGCCACATCAGAGAGCTGCTGGAAAAGACATCAGTGCTACCCTTTTCACACCCTCAGTTAAATCTCTGCAGCCTCCCCTACCACAAGAAGTTGAGGAGTCACCCTGTGAGTTTTCCTGGATGCTTTTGGCAGCTCTGGCACTGCACAGGCAGCAGAGCAGCTCTCTGCAAAGCTGCACCACTGCCTCAGAAGCAACAAAGGTGGATGTTCATCTTGGCTCTGGTTTTCTTTGGTGCACAGGTCACATTTCTGCTTTAAAGCTATACAAATGTGAAGGGAAAGACATAAATACAGCACTTTGATCATACTTAAAGCTGGCAGCATTTGCTGTGAGAGCTGAGTTCACTCTTAGGGAAATAGCTGCAGTTACTTGGGGCCAAAATCTCTTTATCACTGCTCTGCTTTGGGCGCTGCTCCTTAGGCAGAGCAGCTCTGTCCATGCTCATTGGAGCAAGGCTTTGCCTGCGTTTGAAGCATTGCACTGGTATTTCATGAACCATTTTTAGCAGTTATGGAAGTGTCTTGGGACTCCCAGACACTTTACAGCCCCATTACAGTTCACATCCAACAGCTGCATAGGCAAAAGTAGCTCCTGATTTAAAGGGCTTAAGCATTTTCCTCAGCCAAACAGGGATCAACAAGTTGGATGGGGTTGCACTAAAAATACTTGTCTGGCTATAGAGCAGATACAAACATATGTTGTTTGTCTGCAGCTAATTTATCCTCTCACTTCTGTAATGTTCCGAGCTCCCGCTGGGGCAGGAACAGCCAGGGAAAAGTTAAATCATAATCACATGAGTAAATTATCAGTGACACCTAAAAGCAGTTGCAAACTGCCTTATCATTTCAATTAACTGGAGCCCTCAGCTGCCTCGTGTCTGCATTAGTCAGGCAGCACCAATCAGTAAATTACTGCTGAGCAAACACCATAAATCTTCATTGACTCACAGTGATGAGGAATTTCCTGCAACGTCCCCTAACTGATCCTTACCCTGGAATTTTATACCCTCCTGATGGGAAGCACAGCACAGCAAAGTCTTGGAGCCACACCCTGTCCTTGCCCATTTCCTGCTGCCTGGAAATCAATCACCCCTTGGTATCTCTGGTGGTGTTTACACACAGAGCCCAACTTTTGCACAAAAGATTAAAAGGAATTCTTTCCAAGAAATGCCACCATGGTGCTGATGAATACAGAGGTTTGCAAAGCTCTCGCTCAGAGCCTGGGTAGCTCTGGCCCAGCAATGAGGCAGTGAAACACTGCAAACCCAGGTTTGGCCCTGCCATCTGAAAACCTCCATGGGACATGAGGAACAGCTCACCACCCTCAGCACAGCTTAGCGCTCGTTCCTATCACATTCCTGGCACCATTTGGGGGCACAGCCTCTGCTGGGAGTCTCTGACTTCTCAGAATAATTTTGGGAAGGGTGAAATTATAGCTCATGGTAGAAGATCCAAAGTGCTCAGATATTGTTGGATCTGAAGATTTATCAGAAGACAAAGTGCTGAAGTGGTGTGTCTGCCCTTACTCACAGATAATATAATATGTAAAGAAAGTACCTGCTGCTCCTAGGGCTTGGTTTATTTACCAACTGAGCACTTTCAAAGGGCCTTACTAGGGACAAGTAATTCCCAACACTCCCACTATGGCCTGATACATAATGTATGAGGTTATAGGAAATGTGTATTCATGAGACTTGTTTGGCTTTTGTCGAAAAGAACTGTGAAAAATTATGATGGAACAATTTTCATTTCTGACACATTGTTTTTATAGCTCATTCATGCCTGGGAGTTGAGGGCTTTAGAATTTTGTCTGCTGCAGATGTGGCAGAGAGGAGCTACAGAGCTCCTTCCTCGCTGCTTTGTTGCTGACAGTGACAGGAGACCTGAAGGAAATGCTTCTCCTGACATTAAACGTGATGAGTAACTCCCCAGGCTGCTCTCCCACTTTGCTGCATTAGGAAAGCCATGGCACCAGGCATCGGGGAGCACATGAAAAGGAGTTTGTTTTATAACCACAACTGGCCTGTGGCAAGAAAATTTAAGTTTCAATACAGGACCCTGGAATTGTTTATAATAATAATGGTAACAGTCACAACAATAATAATGATTTTAAAATCTAGGTAAAAGCTCAGTAAGTCTGGCAAACAAAGGGAATATTTTCTTTTTATACAGAACTTTTATTTAACTGCCTTCAATATGCACACTTACTCTTTTCACTGTATTTCCTTCATCCAGACATTTTTTTGTCTGGTTGCAACTGGCAGCATGACAAATTCAGTGACAATTAAGACAAAATCTTTAAAAAATACCAACTTTTCCATTAGAAGAAAAGAAAAATAACAGGACAACAAAAAGCAGAGAAGCCATTTAAATTCACAGTTAGTTGTCAGCTCAAATAACTTTGATCCTTTTGCAGGAATACAAGTTCTGGAGAAAGGAAGAGCACTGGAAACCTTTCAGCCTTGGTCCCTGCTTGAGCCATGCGTGACCACAGTGGAATCTGGGAACTTCCCTGCCCGTGAATTTGCCAATATTGCTGTAACCAGACGCAACACATTTCCCTGGAAAATGGAAATATCCCTTCTTTCCCTCCAATGCATGGTGTAATTGTAAGAGTTAGTGTTGTTTTATTTTCTCCATCTTTTTACTTTGATTTCAGCAGGTGTAGAACATCCACCCAGGCTCTGGTGTCACAGGCCAGCTCCACCAGGAGTGCCCCCAGCTCCAGCAGCCCCAGCCCTCCTCCTGCAGGGCTCCAGCAGGAATCCAGCCCCACCCAGCAACCTCCTGGGCCTGACTTCTCCTCCAAGGCTGTCCAGCTGAAATCACAGCTGGCTCTCGTGTGTGCTACAGAGAAAAAATCTTTGAGCTAAAGGATTGCTTAGGTCATGTTTCCTCTTTAAAACAGGCACTGCTTGCCCTGGATCAATGCACTTGCTGCATATGAAACGCGATACCTCATGTACCACTCCAAATGCCATCTCATCAATGCCTGTTCCAGGAGTATCAATCCTCTCTCCTGTCACCCCCACCCCGCACAAGGGAGGATTTGACATTCCCTTCTCCCAGCCACAGCCACCCTGTGCCCACAAACAACCCCGGCTGTTCCATCTCCTCACTGCCCCACAGCCCTCCCCCGCAGAGCAGGAATTCTGCTCTTACACCACAAAGCCCTGCATTTCATTAATTAATGTGATCCCAGCAGTTCTTGCACTCCCCAGACAACTCATTCCTCCTACACAATTCTCCCATTCTCCTCTCTGCTGCTGATTTCAACTTTATCATCAGCAAACTCCTCTGCTGTGTTCCCACCTTAGTTTCACGGCACTGAAGAAGGGACTTTGGTGATCCCAAGCCCTTTATTTCAAGAACTCTGTGTCTACTCTCCTTTCATGCAGAGCTCTCCCTGGCTCACACTCTCAGCTGTCTCTGAATTCACCGTTCAGAATTGATCAGCTTAAGGAACATTTTCCCTCAGTGCAGCCAAATCAGCTCCTCAGACACAGGCACAGCCCAAGTTCACATCCAGGAAGTTTCTGCCTCACCCGAGAGATCAGATCTGTCTGTTCTGAACTGCCCTTCCCTGCTTTGTACACCCCTGCCTCCCCCTCCAGTTCCCTCAGTGGCTGTTCTTTAACAACACCTGCCCAGCCAATCCCTCCCTCCTTTTTAATACAAAATATTAATTCTCCACTTTCTGCTTTGACATCATATCTAGTGATATCCATATCTTTATACACATTACTATTAACCCTTTCACTCTCCTCCAACTGCTGTATTATGCATTCTCCCCTTCCTCAAACCCCAGCAAAACACTCAGTTTGTTTTCTTTTGCCTCTTTTCTGTCCTTGTCTCTTGCCAAAGCTAACTCCTGCACAGTTACAGCCAGGAGAAAATGCATTTTGGGATCCAGCTCCTTGCACTGATAAAGAGCTACCTGTGAGCACCTGTGTGGAACCAAAGGGCTGTACCTGCTCCTCTCTCCTCTCTTAAAGCATGGGACTGAGAGAGAGATGCTCATATCTGCTTCCTTGTGTTCCCTAGGATGTTATCTCTTAATTCAAGAGGTTAATAAAGAAGGACAGGCTTTTACTCTCCTGGATGAGAGAGGTTTTTTCATCCCTGGATTTCAAAAATGTGAAAAAGACACAGCAATGAGAGAACTTTGAGGGAGATTACTGTGCCAGCTTTTCCTCATCTGCTGCCACAGGCACTCAGATGTTTATAAAGAAACAAAAGTGGAAATATTAAGTTTCAAGAGAGCAGTGACAAAGTCTAGGAACTATTTCTATAATGGGCACGGTTCAGGAGGCACAAAGACATTGAATCTTAGCTAAACAGAAATCTAGGGGATCAAAGACATCTTAATTAAAAGTTCAGGGTAAACACTGCAATTATTAACCTTCACAAGGAACAGGTAATAAACAAAAGGAGCTGTTCTAGACCTGCCTGTGCAGTGTTGGATTCATTGCTCTGCACCCGGCCAAGCTGGGCTATTCACAGAAAATTACACAAAATTAGGTGGCTCTGCATCACTGCAACTTTCTTTAATCTCCTAGGAATTAATTTTTAAGCGAAAAATTACAGGTTTTTTAAGCTCTGCTTTGTTAGACACAGAAAGCAAAGGCAATCACTAGTCTACTGCCATTTTCTATGCTCTGAGCTCATATTTTTAATTTATGGGGATAATTAATATATGATCATTTAATTCCTTTAAAATTTAATAAAATAATTTCAAATGAGCCTTACTCAATGACTGTTTCACTTTAGAACCTGACACCACTCTGATTCTCTTGCTATTCTTTTTATCTTCAATAGCTTTTATTTTTACAATCAGGTTTCATCAAATTCAAAGGCTGTTCCTTTTTTATTTTTATTTTTGAGGAATACATTGACATTCATCATTCTCTTAAAGCAATACATCACTCAAAGCTATAAAGATGTAACCTTCTTTGTGGAAATCCACTCTGGAAATAACTACTTTAAAAAAAAAAAAATCTATTTTATCAATTGTTTCACTTCCCAGTTAAAATCCGAGTAGATTTTAGGAGAATTTTGCCAAATCCCAGCAAAGTGTTTGCACTGATAATCACAAAGTTCAAAAGCATAAAAGTCAAATTATTGTTTTTCCATTTGGTGCAGAAAGAATCAACAGCAGGGCAACAATCTGGCCAGTGAGATTTACATTTTGTTTCATTTCAAAATTAAAAACGTATCTGAACTGCTCCTAAAGGCCTGCTAGTAACACATGCACAACTCTAGCAATACATTCATTTCTCAGACTAAATTCCCACTCTTTGGACGAAGCAGCGTGACTGGAGGGCTGCAGGGATGGCTTTAAAGCGTGGGCCAGTTGTGCTGAGAGGAGAAGGTGCATCAGGGAGCTCCATGAAAGCAGCACAGAGGGGTTTGCAGGCCGTGTGTCCCCGCTCGCAGCCAGCCCTGGCAGCCGCTGGCATCTGCCACAAAAATCCCCCACGTCCCCTTTGCACTGGATGCTCTTTGCAGGGAACATTATTAACCAGGAAAAAAACAACCCAGAAACAAACCTGACACAACATTAATTGAAGCCCAGTGATTTATGTTTGTTTGCTTTTCATCCAGACCAATTCAATACCTTTCTGAATCTTTTATGATGCTTGTTATAGCCTTTACACCTGATTTATTTCCTGTGCTATCCTCTGAATCATCCCAAATGCAGATGTATTTGTTTTTAAAGATTTTGCTGAGACTTGGAAATATTTTTCCCTTTCTGTAAAGGCTCCATAAGCATCCTCTTAAATTATTCTTTGCACAGGCATACAGTGACAGCTTCTGCTATTACAGAGTTCAGACAGGTTAATTTTTATCTGCCCGTGTGGTAGTAAAGGGAGAAAGTACAAAACAGCATCTCCTCCTTCTCTTGCAAAGGCTGGGAGGACACAGACACCGCTTCAACATTCCTGTGGGGCTGGGAAATGATCCCTTGGGAGAGCACCCAGGACACAGGGGTCTCTGAGCTGACGTGGTGGCATCTTATCCTTCAGCTGAATTGGAAAAAGTTTAAATATTTTTGCAAGATCTGCCAGTTCTATAATTTCCCAATCCCCTCCCCTAAAGCTTTGTTCAGTAGGTGTTTATGAATAACTGATTGCTTTGTTCCAGTGGCAACTCTGAAAGAATGGCAGGTGCTTCTTCAGTGGAAGATGGGGGGGTAAAGAGCACCAAACCTAATGTTCCATTAGTTTCAAAGTTAAACTTTCACCTTTGATGAGGGCTTTGTTGTGTTTCTCTGAGGTTGTTTATGTAATAAACTGTAGAAAATTTTCCAGTAGAGCAAATTAAATAATGGCAAACATTAAAAATATCATTTGCCCAGCACAGTCTCATCAGCTTAAGATGAGGAAGCACTTTTTGTGTCAGTTTGATGTTTCAGAGGAGACAGGTTGTCTTCTTGAGAGCTTCTTGCTAAAGAAAGAATGCTTTTCAAATTAGTTTTGTACAATTTCTCAATTTTACAGCAGGAGTATCATAATGCACAGTTAAATCAGAGCTTATTGTAGTTATACTAACTGGAGACGAGCACAGAAAATATTCCATTACTTTTCTGGTGCATCCAGTCCTAAAATCCTCAAGAAACAGACACAGAGGTGCCACCAACATCAACTTTGTGATGAAACACAACCTTTACCTCAGCAGTAAAATGTTCCCTTGGTTCAGAACAAGACTCCCAGAGTATGTAAATCTCTTCCAGTTGGAGTTTTCCTAGAGATGCTGTTCCCAGGACAAGCAGCCCTCAGGACAGCTGAGAACACCAACAGCTCAGTTTACATTTGCACACCTGGTCAGAGGAGCAGGTGAGGTGCCCTTGGGCAGGCTCACACTTAAATATCCTAAAAAAAAAGGGGGAAACAGCTCAAAAAAGTGTAGCACAATTCAGAAGTCCAAAATGCACTCTGGCACCAATTAATGCATAAATACAGAGTGAGGAGCAGCTGTGGAGGTTCAACAGAGAGTGCAGAGCTAAAGCAGCTCACAGGGGCACGTGACCAAAAGTGACACAAAAAGCGACACAAAAAGCAGGAGCAGCAATCCCAGAGCTGCCCTTGCCAGATCTCAGCTATTTCCTCCCTGAAGGAATGCCCAGGCCCTGGGATGAGCTCAGACAAAGCCAAGGTTGTGTTTTTGATTCCTGGTTGTGCCATTCCTTAGAGCTGGACTCAATGATCCGTGTGGGACCCTTCCAACTCGGAATATTCTGTGACCTCCATGAAGATGAGCTGCCCAGGGAGGTGATGGAGCCACCCTCTCTGGAATTGTCCAAGAGGCATCTGGATGTGGCCATGGGGACAGGGATTAGGGCTGATGGTTGGGCTGGGAGATCTCAAAGGTCTGTTCCAGCCTTGGTGACCCTGTGCTCAGATCTGGGCACCAATAACCAAACAGAGCAAATGCAATGAGGATGATCTAAAGAGATAAATGTATTTTTCCACGATTCTGATCCCAAATTGCCACAGCAGACTGAAATGTTACTATAAAATATATAAAAGAATACCCAGTGCCGCAGTGCTTCAGAACACAACATTTTTAATAATGACAGGTTTTGGGCAACAGGCTTGGCCTTTCAAACTTTTATCATATTGGACTGGTAGAAAAGTCAAAAAGTGTAACAAAAGGCCCAGCATTTTGCAAAACAGCTGAAAATTTCTGTCATTTAACAAAACTTTGTTTCACAATATGTTCAGCGTGTGTGGACACACAGGTAGTGCCTTGTGGTACAAAGTTTGATTGAAACCCTCACAAAAACCCCACGTTCCCCTTCTCCAGAACAAAAGGGCTACAATCAGAAGGTAATCAGAGAATGAAATTATGTCAGTAGCATTTGCAGATTCCTCTCACATCTCTAATGAGGAAATACAGCTGGAGAGGCAAGACAGAGGAAGCAGAAATTCTGAAACCTTCAGAGCACCTTTTGTTCCTTTTTGCAAGCTCTTTGGGTTCTTTCAAACCCTCTGAGTCGGCATTATTTGAAATAAATGAAGTGGA
The DNA here is from genome assembly GCA_013397795.1 of Orthonyx spaldingii. NCBI lineage: Eukaryota > Metazoa > Chordata > Aves > Passeriformes > Orthonychidae > Orthonyx > Orthonyx spaldingii. Next base: position 908,766 of record VZTJ01003620.1, read on the forward strand.
GCTAGACGAGTATTTTGTCTTCCCAAACGGAAGTTTTCAGTACAACACGTTCTACCCTGGTGAGTCATCCCGTGCAATCCACAAAGCCCAGCTTTGGTGGCTCTGATGTTGAACCTCCCTCTGATTTATCTTTCAAGAAATGCTTCTGACTATTTAAGGTTTTGTGGGTTTATTTCCAAGCCCATGTTTTGCTCCTGCAATCCCTCCCAGGCAAAAGGAGGGGCACAGGCCAGCAGGAAATCTCTGAATTTCCTTCCACCAGGAAATCTCTGAATTTCCTTACACTTGGTGGCAGCTGAGGGGAGCAGGAGCCTCCACAGCAGCCAGGGATGCAGTTGGGAGGAAGGTTCTGCACTCCCAGCTTGCACACTGCGTGTAGGCCCTTACTCACAGCTGCTCATGTGTTCACAGAGTAGGAGGGTAGGAGTATAAAGCCTTTTAAATTATTAACATTTTCAAACCCAATCTAACTTACAGGAACAGTCCCCCTTTTGTTTCCACCATCAAAATAATATATTTTCACATTATTCCTCTGAACTCCACACAGTCAGCGTGTGAAACATATTGAATAGAACTGTGGAACATGTAGACTGCAATAAAAGCCATCATAGGTATAAATTAACTCAATATTTATCTCATCTAATATGCAAATCAAGACAATGTATTCTCATTAACATCGGCTCCATTCCCTTTAAGCTAAAACTAAATCTCCAGCCAGAGCAGGGAGAAAAAAAATGATCTGTGGTTCTCTTTGTAGCTAATGAGGGGGTGATTAGCCTCCTGCCTGGTTATGGAGTGGCTCAGGAGAACTTACCCTGGGTGAAGCACAATTTCAATGTACACAGCCCCAGCCCAAGGGGCCACCTTCATTCAGCCCTGATAAAACACAAATCCAGGAAGGGTGAATTCCAGATACCTTCTGAAATTTAAATGGAAAAGCGTTTTCAGCAAGCACACATTGAACAGAAGCAGATTGACACAGCCCTTGCTGACAAGCTGGGAAGCAGCAGGAGGATTTTTCAGGAGACAGTACATTTTATGAGCTCAGAAACATTTCACTTACTGCAAACCAGTGCATCTGCTCTGAGGAATAACTGTTAGTACTAACCTGGTTTAAAAGCACATGGTTTTCTGTTCAGATTTATTAAAAAAAAAAAAAAAACCAAAAAGAAACAAAAAAACCCCCAACCAACCAAACAAGAAAAACCAGGCAAAACAAAACCCCCAAAAATCAACCAAGTAAACAAAAAAAATCCCAAGAAAAAACACAGGAATCCCCACCAGAAGTGCACTTCTAATGAATGGTGCTGCCCTCCTCCAGCCTCCAAAGATTAATGTGATGACTTGGTTGCTCTGCTAAAGAGGACAACATAATGTTATTTATTAAACCAGTTTTAATCCATCATTGTCCTTAACGATTGCCTTTGATTAGCAATTTGAATTCTGACACTTGCACACAGCTGAGGCAATGAGCAATGTGGCTCCCAGCAGCCTTAGGGGACTGAAAGGTGGGAAATGTTGCAATTCAGGATTGTTCTTAATTTCCATATGTTGCTGAGAGCTTCAAGTGCCACCAGCTCTGAGAACTGAGACAAAACTGTGCAGGGAAAGCAAAGGCCATGGTGAAAACACGGAGGAGAAAGCTGCTGGCTGAAGGGAGGGGAAGCCAAACCTCCGAGGCAGCTTCTGCAGAGAGCTGTGGCTGTAGCAGATCTGGGAACAGTGCAGCCCCTCTCCACTTGCAGGTTTATCCACAGCCAGGGCTGCTTGGAGCCCGCGGGCTCCGGGCTGGGGACACCTGGCAGGGCTGAGTCTCGTCCCCGCCGGGGGAAGCTGCAGGGCTGGACGGAGAGGGACGGAGGGGGCAGCTCTACTTGAGAAAAGACCCAAATCCAGCTATGTTAGAAGCCTTCAGACAGCTCCATGTGCTGCTCCCGGGGTGGATTAGCCGGGTAACACAGCAGGGCTAGAGCAGCCTGGCCAAGGGCTGGTGCAGGGGTTGTGACACCCCTGGGGGACTGGGGCACATCCAGGGGCTGTGACACCCCGGGGGGGCTGGGGCACATCCAGGGGCTGTGACACCCCGGGGGGGCTGGGGCACATCCAGGGGCTGTGACACCCCGGGGGGGCTGGGACACATCCAGGGGCATTCTGCATCTCCCACCCTGTGAGAGAGGCTGTCACACTACAACAGGATGGATGCCCCTAAAGTTTCAGCCCTAAAACCAGAACTAAACCCACTCAAACCTCAGTGGCAGGAACTGATCTGCCCAGCCCCAAGCCCTCCCCAGGCACAGCTGGTGGGTGAGCTGGGGCTGCCCACGCCCTGCTCCCTCTGCCTGGGGAGCTCCAGAGGATGCTCCCATCACAGACCCTGCTGCTGACAGGGCACAGCAATTCCTGCTGGGCACGGCTCTCCTCATCCTGCTCCGTGGCAGAAGCAACCACGGCAAAAAGGCAAATCCACTGAGCAGGCAGGGTTTGTGTTCTTAGCAACCGCCCACCACCTGCTTTACTACTACTACTACTACTACTATTTTTTTACTACTTATTTTTTTACTTTACTAAACTATACTTTTACTTTACTATTTTTTACTACATTTTTTTTACTCTACTAATACTACTACTACTGCTACTACTATTATTGTTGTTGTTATTATTATTATTATTATTTACAGAAGTTTGCAGCTCAGGTCCTGGGTTTGTTCAGCCCTTACACCCTCCCGAGTAGGGAAGCTTAGCAAATCTACCCACAGGAAATTAGTTTGGCCAACTTTTTCCATGCAATAGCAGCACCTTCCACACCCTCAGCTGGGGCTGGACATTGCTGCTCTCTTTTACACCCAAGACAAGCCAAGTTCCTCCACACAAACCTGTGGGAGTCACTCCAATTTATCCCCAAGGAGCAGCACAGGCATGTGGGGCAGATCACCAGCCCTCCCTGTTTGTTAAGGCACTGTCAGGAGCACAGAGCACCAGGACCAAGAAGAACTAAGAAAAAGCCCTGTACAGCTTTAAACCCAGCAGCAAGTAACAGCATTTTAAAAACTTGACAGTGCTTTTACGGTTTATAAATCCATTTTGTTTTATTTTCCTTCGTCCTATTTGTGGCAGACTCGTGTACTGCTACTAAAAATTCTTTTCAACTCCAGTGTTTTCCCTGTGCAGTATAATCTTGAGGGAAAAAAAAATCACTTTTCACATTACTGAAAAGACATCGAGTGTGTTTTATAGTCTCCAGCACCTGGGAAAAAACCATAACAATTGAGTGATATGACATTTTTGGGAGAACACGAAGGCAATCTCTAAATGAGATTTGAGCTCTTAGGCAGCTTTAGCACACTCTGATACTAATCTGGATCACATCTTACTTCCAGGAGTGATGTGAATTCAAAGCTAGGGCCACTTTCCAATTAAAACAAGGTAACAGGCTGCTTTTTCCAGGTAACTGGGAGATATGCACAGGTCTTGACCCTCCAACATCAAGCTTTTCAAGTAGAAACCTCCATTTAGATCTGTTTTCTAATGGACTCCAAGTTTCAATTTTTTCCCCCTGTGCCTGTAATCCCCCAGGCCCTGTCAGAAATGCCCTGTCCCAGCAGACCCCCCCTCCCTGTCACTCTCACAGAGCTGTGGCTGCTTTCCTGAGGCCTCTCCCGCAACCTCTGCAATCACCACGAGCCCCTGGCCAGGCTCCTGTCTCAGGTGTGGGAGCTCTCTGGTAACTCCTGCAGTTTTTCCACCCTCAGACATTGTGCAGGGTCCATCACTGTGCCAGTGTCAGGAAGAAATTTCCCCTTTCCGGAGTGCAGTGACCCCACAAATCTCTCGGTGGTCACTCCCCTGGTGACCAGCCCAGTGTCCCACCAGTGGCTCTCGCTCCATGGCCACGAGCCCAGCCCTGTGTCCCTCACAGCAGGAAAACATCCCAACCTTTATCCTGGAGGAACAGAGCACTGTACCCTGTGAAAACCTCCCCTTTTTACACCTGGCTTTTGCCTCTGGAAACTCATGAAATGTTAAAGCCACCGTCCCTGGAGAGGGAGCCTGGTGTTTGTCCGGGGTTTCACTTCACGGCCTGGTACTGAAGGACACAAGACAAGACACCTGGAAAAGCAGATGAGCTGAGTGTAAAAAGCAAACCAAGCTTCTCTCCTGGCAGATGAAATCCAGCCACACTTGCAGTAGCTTATAGAACTGAGCTAATGCAGGCAGTCACCTGAAAAACACGTTACAGCAGCTTGGGAGCTACGCAGAAACACAGGTGTCCTGTGGAATGAAGCCAGCATGGGGGAAAAAAAACCCAAAATAACCCATGAGGTTCCTCAGTTCAAAGAAAAACTGGATTTCTTGAGGAATCCAAAGTTTTAAATTTGTTTAGGGTTTTTTTCTGATGTCCAAGTAAACTCTGGAAATTTGTATTTAACTCCCGAGTTTTCCAGTTTTTCAAAGTGTGTATTTTCAGCTGCATAACTTCCAATTTGCTTTGGAGGTGAATTTTTTTACAAATATCAAAATCAACACTACTGAGCTGCAACAGGCAAATAGGGAGGATGTCTTTATAGAAACCCAGATTTATTTGTGACAGACATGATGGAAATTAGCAGTTGATATGCATGTAACATTGTGTATTTTGGCATTAAGGAAGCCCAAATCAATGTGCAAACAGGGAATATTTGTATACAAACAATCACACTTGTTGGCTTAGGAAAAAGACAGGAAATAACTGAGAGCTCCATTTTCCTGACCTTATAAAAATCACAGAGATTTCACAAGACAATTTCTCTCCTGAATTCTTTTTGTTTAATGTATGACTAGAATAACAACTTACAAGAAATAGATTGATCAAGCTACTTGCCTTTAAAGAAGATTTCCTGCGTAATTAAAGGAAGTCCCCTATTAAATGTGACAAGAAATGTAACCAATTAATAATTAAGTCACTGATTAGTTCTAAATAAAATAGCAACAATACAATATTTTAAAAGCCACACTCAATCAGTTATCACTATTAACTAGCAATTACTTAGAGATTAACATATTTAATAATTAAACTAAAAGTTCAAACAGAAAAAAAAATCTATTTGGAAAGGGTATGATGAAGGAATTTCTCACATCTTATGCAATCTGTGTGTTATATCCCAAGCATTTCATTCCTAGCTGAGCATTTGTTTGCTTGGCCAGAATGGTGACACACTGCATGTCAGGAATGACACCAGGCAAGTGTCGAGTCCTCCACATCCCCGAAAACCTGGCACAAGGAGTGCACTTCAGAAGAGGCAACGTTTCAGAACCTACAAATATTTTTCAATAATGCAAGGGGTTCATTTCTTATTAATTGGTGGTGTCTTATTAATTCTTATTAATATTAATTAATTAATTCTTATTAATGAGGTGTCTGCCTGAGCAAGCTCTGTGCCACAGACAGAGATATCTTAAATATTCCCTCACTCCTGAGCACAAAGAGCTGAAAGTCACTGCTGATTTTGTGTTCCCAGGGATCCACACCAGCAAAGTTGAGGTCTAGTGTTTATTTCAATGAGGGGGAGCACATGGAGAAATCTGCACGGCTGAGATGAGTTAATTGTTGCATTCCACAGCAATTTGTGTTTGGTTGCTCTGGAAAACCAAGTTCCAGCATCCATGAATTCCAACATCTGCAAGTGTTGGTTGGGAAAACCCAATGAACCAAAATGTGTATTGTAGTTTGCAAGAAAACAAATGAAATTATTAAGTACTTTCACAAAGAATTTGCTCAATCCACTGCCAATATACAACAAAAATGTACTTCAGCTTCTATTTGATGTCCTGTATTAACAAACCTTAACCTAAACAAGGCTCTCTGGACCTATCTGCTTGTGTTACATGAATTAACACAAAATTATACACATATAATTATGACTCTTTATCCTTCCACACATATAATTATGACTCTTTATCCTTCCACACTTCTGCAATCAAAGGAGAAAAGCCCCAAACAATGCAAAAGAAGTGCAAAAACCCAACACATGGTATTAGTCGTGCTGATAATTCAGCAGTCGGCCTCCCATGCTCCACATCTAAATTGCACAGCACCAGGGAAAGGCAGGAGCACCAGCCAGAGAACAGGACAGTTTCCAGTGAGATGTCTGTGTGTGACTGGAATAATCTTTATATTATTTTTATAAACAAACGTAGCTCTTTTCAGGAAGATTCTTTTCTCTCAGTAGCTGAAATAAATTCAGACATCAAGATCTGCAAGTCTGGATGCAGAGAAATGAACAGTATGTACTATAAGCCTCCAACAGAACTGATCTCAGCTGAACCTAATGCACAATAATTCACCACATAATTATCTGAATCACAGGATCAAAACCCAGGAAGAAGAAACAGCAACTTTTAGGCAAAATAAATGCACACACACAACAACACGCACAAAGTGGGGCTTATCGTTCTCCCATCTAAGGACATGACTTAATAAATTCCATCCTAATGATAGGAAGTATTTCCTATAAGAAAAAAACTTCTTTGCAAAAGAGATGTTGTTGGAATTTGTGTTCCTTTTAGCTGAGATAAGAATGTCCCATGAAGGCAGTGGGAGTTTCAGCGCTGCCATGAGTTGTCAACATCCACACTGTTGACTCTAAATGTACTCAACTCTTTTGACTTAATTTTCTTTCTTGATGCTGGTGCTCAGAGGTTACGATGCTATGTATAGCACACATGAAATCTGGTCTTCCTCAGTGCTATTCCTGCACACAGCTGCGAAGCAGAACTAATACATTTAACTGATAAATACATCAAAGGGAGCATGTCTAAAGCAATAAACTTCTCCTGTGGTGGTGGTGTTTATGCACTGCAGGAGGTGTTTTGCTGAGCACTGTGTCCCTTTGATGCAGTTATCATTATTCTAATGAAAGCATTAGTTGATTTGATTGCTTTTTAAACACCACTGTTGTCCACCACGGCTCCATTAGACAGAGCTGCATTCATTAACAGGGAATGAAGGGCTTTTTGTTTGGGCCTGGGTGAGTTTTTTGGAAGCATGGCTGTCACACCATAAATCCAGCTCTTTTCTCCTGAACTCCTTATTCTAAGGTTACTACTGGGGATCAACAAATTTGTGTTTCCACAACTTACACCAGCAAAGCTGGCCTTGACTGTTCCTGTCATTCTGAAAGATTAATCAGTGAACAGAAAGAAGCTCATTTGGATTCACTTTTTTGTATCTCCCTGAAAGAATTCCCATAAAATTTCCATAATTTCTGTTTATTAAAGCTCACTATAAACACAAGCCTGGTAATATGTTTCTGATTAAACCCTAAATGTTGCAAAGCAGCCTCAGCACACCAATATATGCAGTGAGTGTGTGTCCCCAAAAACACGTGCTCACGCATTACATTTGGTGATCAAATATTCATGCTCAGACTTCTAAAATTCCGGCATTATGCTCGTAGTCAGGACTTCAGGAATGACACCTTCAGCTTCTAAGGAAGGAAACTTAGACCTAACAAAGTACTTTGCTTTCTGAAATTCTGAAATTCCCTTAGTTTTTTTTAGAAGTCCTGAGTGTTGGTCTGAGCAACCTTCTCATTCTGGAAACGAGCTGTGTAATGAACAGCAGATCCTCTCCTATGAAGGATGTGGATGAACAGCGCTGGAACAGGTTGTTCAGAGGCTGGATATTCGTGGGTGGCTGTGTAAGAGCTGCGGGCTGGATAAAGCTGTGCTTGACCTCATGGAGTGGCTGTGACAGGGCCCCTTCAAGCAGGAGGCTGGACCAAATCCCTCCAGAGGTCCCTGCTGTGACAGAGCTGAAGTCAGAGCAGCCATCCAGCGCCACTTCAGCTAAAAACAGATTTCCACACGTGCATAAATGCAAACCAGCTCCAGAGGATGCTCCAGGAGTAGCCTGGTTCTTTTATTCTTTTCCAACAGGCACAAGTGAAGCAGTGCAGAAAGGCAAACAGCAGAGCCAGCACAACACAGAGCAGGAAAAGACGTAAGCACGGAATTAAGAAAATCCACCCGAGCCGGTGCCTTGAATGTGTCCCAAAAAAGAGTCTTGTAAAACCATTTCTTGGGGCAGTCAACTTTGCAGGGATGGCTGGGATTTCAATGCATGTCTACAGGCATAAATACAGCAGAGATAGCAAAGACATTTTTGGCAAAAGCAATGCTCTCCATCACCGACTTTTGGAAATGACTTTAACTAGGTTAGAAACAATCAGTTAAAATTAATTCCTAATGTTGGAAATTGGTAATTGACAGCAGTATGAATGGAATTTATTACCACAGAGTTCTAAATACTTAGACTGACAGTATTTAAAACTTTTTTTAAAGAGAAACTAAAGCACTCCACAGACAACACAATGAAACATCCCGAAGTCCAGGTCAAAGTGAATTTAAAAGCATGTTTTGCAAAATAAATTCATTGTTTAGGAGAGTGACACAACTTTATATTTACAGTTACTGAATTGGAAGAGGTACAAAGAATTCTAAATGTTTCCTGGTTAGACGGTAAATTTTAAAAGACTGTGGGGAAGGGTTAATGCACCCCAGGCAAAAGCCTCCCAGTCTGGTTGCAAGATATCCTGGAATTACTCCTTTTGTGTATCCCTGAAAAGTTAATGGGGGGGGGGGTATTATGGCCAATGAGGAAAGTGCTGCTCCACATGGGGAGTTTTCAAGGAAAGTTTGCCAGAAACTCTCCAGACAGCTTCTAACTGCTCTGGAAACGTGAAGAGTGTTAAAAATGCACCCAGTGCCAATATCACATCTTCCCTGCTGTGTGCTTGGAACAAGTGCCACAGCCTGATACTTGCCAGGAAGCTTTAGGTCAGTTATGGTTGTAGCAATCCAGTGCCTAAAACTCCCTCTTTTCTCCATTAAGCTATTTCTTGGTGAACATGGAAAATGTTCAATGAAGCAAATGGGAATTTCAGAAGTCCGTTTTATTTAGAAAACTAGACAGATAGGAACTCAGTGACTCAGTTTTCCTTGAAAGAGGATCCAACTCTGCAGTTGCCTGTGATTTGTGTCCTGCAAATGAGGAAACAACACTAATTCAAGGATGCAGCTGCCAGAAGGTAGTGGCTATTCATGAACACAAATGTGCTGTTGGAAAAGGAAGGTGTCAAAGGCAAATTAAACTGTAAATTGGAGTGAAAATAAGGCCAAGACAGCAATGGAGAAGGCAGCAGTTGTTCAGCATGTGTTGATCTAACACTTGAAGAAGTCAAAGTTTGCGCTGCTTTGGTCAGGCTCCAGGCTTGCCCAGGTTTGCAGGTGGGTTCCAGCCTGCCCCCAGCTCTCCTGAGGCGGGAGTTGGATGAGGAGGAGCAAAGGAAGAACAAGGTCCCAACATCCCGCGAGGAAATACCGCAGCACCATCCATCAGCCCAGCCCGCTGAACCCAGCCCAGCAATCCTGGCCAGGGCAGCACCTCGGCTGTGGCCCAGGAACAGCCCCTGCCAGGGCCTGGGCACAGAGCCAGCCCCAGGAGCAGGAGGGGCAGGACCTCAGGGTGCCCCGAGCTGCCAGCGCGGCTCTCGCGCTTCCAGCTGGGAACCCATCCAAGTTATTCAGCAGCGCGACAGAACCGCGGGACAGCTCGGCTCGGTGTGACGTGATGTGCCATGGATCTCCCTGCACTGCTCAGCACCAGGAAGGAAAGAAAACCCTCTAAAACAACCCATAAAACGTCTGTGTGAGGAGGAATGCGGATTTTCTTCTTTAGTATTTCAGCTGCTTGGTGGAGACTACACACGACCCAAAGCAGCAGATCCGGGGTGAAGCTGGTTGAGCATTCCCCAGAAAAGGGAGAATTCTGTTGGGTTGCTTCACTCAAAATGTTTCAGAAGAACATAATGCTGTGGATTCCTTTTCTATCTTTCTATCAAAAGTGTTTTCCTTCTGCACACTGGATTTTCCAGGAAGACCTGTCCCAGACATGGAACTCCACGCCAGGAGCAGGACGAGGCTGGCTGTCCCCACAGCCAGGCCAGCTCCAGGCGTGTCCCCGTGCCCACACTGCAGTTCCTGCTGGCACTGAGGGCTCGGGGATGCCATGGGCAAACCCGTGCCAGGATGTGGCTGCACAGACCCTTTGCTGTGGTGGCTGTTTCCATGCATTAGTCTTCTCCAGCCAACTGTGTCTTGCATTATCAATCTTTCATTAACATATCCCCTTTTTCCTGAATGTTGGGGTTTTTTTAATACAAGGATTAGTGCAGCTGTGTCTCATCAGACCTCTTGTGTCTTTTTCTGGGACTTTGTAAGGGACCCTGATTAAAGACTCTCTCAGCTGTTGTTCTCTTCTGCATTTTTCCTTCTATGTTGCCACTGAATATTAAGAATCTCATTGTTTCCGTTTATAATTATGTTAGTGCTTGGGCACTTTAAAGGAAAAGAAAGTATTTTTTTCTGAATCCTTCCTTCCCTCCTCACCACCCTCCCTCACTTTTTAACTGAAAGCCACTTGGAAATGCACAGCATGGTTTTAGGAAGTGGTTCTCCTCCACTAGCATCTGCTGATCTCATTGTTTTCACAGATTAATCCTCCCTAATTGAGCTGTAACTTTGAACAGAGCCTCCATTCACAAAGAACGAGCTGCCCACCTCTCACTGTGGTGCCTTCTCTGCCTGTAGGGGCAAGAAAAGACAAGGCTGCAAAAGGATCATAAGATTAAAGCCATTAGAGTGTCTACTGCTGAATAAACCCCCTGGTCAGGTACATGAAATGCAGCCTGAAGAAAAGCCAAGTAAAAAGGTCTGAAAATTTTCCTATTCTTAGCAAAAACTATCCTTAGTTTTATTTTTAATTGACTTGTTGACTCACAGCTTTCACCCACTAAATGCAGTTATCTAATAAGCAGAAGGCAGTGGCCATAAAAGAGACTTTCAAAGCTATACATTTATGGTTATGTACATTTTTCTTAAATGGTATTTTCATATTGAAGCACCCCTCCAAATTAAGGAATTTTGTGCAGTGGTGTTTTTAGAACCTCAGAAGCAGCTTTGTCCTTTAAATCTACAGACTATCTGGATTGCTCCTGAGAACCACAGAACAAAACTTCCCTTTTTTAGTAAGTGACTACTCACAGAATGCAGATATTTTAATTCAATGTCATCACAGAATGCTTTATAATTACAGGAAAAAAATTAGGAGATATATTTGTAATACAAACTGCTAACTACTTTCAGCTGGCAACACTACGTCCTTGCATGAAAATCATCCCATTACATTCCATGACTGTGCATGAAATGTAAAGCTCATGGCTCCTGTAAGAGGCAAAAGGTGGGAAAAAAACAAATACCAAAATGATTTGAGTTGCCACAAGAAATAAGGCTAACATTTGCTTTCCTTGATCCTTCTGCTCCCCTCTCTACAACAAGGTAGAATGCAAAATTTTATTTAGTCTTTGCAGATATTTCTATTTGCCCAAACTCTCAGAAATACCAGAAAAGCATTTCCTAGAAATTTTCCTAGAAAAGCATTTTAATTTGATAATCCTGAGAACAGGAGATTGAAAGAGATCATGTGAAAAGGGCTAAAATGAGGGTTCATTTTCCTTTCAGGGATGAGAACATGTTAATGTCAATGAGCAGTTAACAGTGCATCTGGTCCTATACAGAAATAACAGTTCCACAGAACTCCAGCCAGGAATTTTATCAATTATGTAGGATCCGAATGTGAATGGAAGGCAAGGAACAGATTTTCAGTGCTCTGATGTGCTCACAGTGTAACATCTCACTTGCTACTTTCTTCCACCCCTGTGGCCAAATTCCATCCTCAAGGGTGTGAGGAACGTCTGAGTGAATTTGGGCACCACCTGGAGAGTTCAGCTTCTCCACATCGCCATTATTTGCTCTTTTGATACACACCAAAAATGTCTCCAGAAGAATTTGGGAGCAAGACAATGATTTATGTACTTATCCTTTACAGGTTAAAAAAAAAATCCCTTTAACACACAGTTTTCTTTGGAAATTTCTTCTTTGCATGTACCAAAAAAGAAATTCTCCTTGAAAATGGACAGTGATGCATCACTGTTCTGAAACATATAAAGGAACCCATCACCAAAACAAGAGATGGTTTAACTGGGACAGAGATGGAAGCTGTGAATTGCTGTATCCTGAGCCAAGAACAAAATGCCACTGGAGAATAATTTTATTAACAGCCCTTCCAACAGTCAGCCTCTCTCAGTACACCTGGATTCATATTTTCCTTCATTTTGCACTAAATAATCACCCCGTGGGCCACCTATTGCCCTTGGTGTCAGAGGGAGTTGTGTGCCCAAGCTGAGGACAATCTATTGCTCCTCAGATCTACAGTTGTTTGTTTTTGGTTTTTTTTCCAGCTGCATAAGAAGCTATTTTCTAGGCTTGCTATAAATTCATGGGAAAAATCCTTGAAATTTACTATCTTGTCCTGAGATACCTATGAAATGTATGATAGTTTTTACAATTCATAAAGTAAAATAAGGATGATTTACAGCGTTCTGCAATGGCTGGTGACAAGCAAGGACACCTGTGGCACGCTGCTCTTGTACCACAGCCCATCAAAAATGCTGCAAGTCCTCCCAGAAAGGGAATCCAGCCCTGCCAGCACCCCCGGGGCTGTGGGAGCCGTCCCTGGGAGGCGGGGTTGGGATTTAATCACCACAGTTATTCCTCTCCCTGATCCTCAGAGCCCCAGGGAGCTGGCAGGCTTTGCACAAGTCAAGGATTTACCTCCTGCTCCCTCTGTCCTTCTAAGGACCAACACAAGGACTCACACAGCTGGGCTGAAGCTGCAGTGTGAGGCTTTTCCTGAGACTACCCTCTTGCTATTACTGGTAAATCCCAATTCTGCACTCGGTCCAGGGAAAGGGACCTGGTTAGGAGAAGGAACAATCCCATCTAGTCCCATCTATTTCACAGGGGATTGGAAAATCACTCCATCACTGCCTTCTCCAAGCTGGACTTCTTTCCTCACCTGAGAATGAAGTGCCTGCTCTTTTCCTGCAGAAATAGTTTTTGTGAGGGCACACGGACCAGTGGACAGCAATTACTCAGCTTTTGTTAGATCTAAACTATCACAACTGAGCACCCTCACATTATTTATGTGACATGGGGAATAAACTCTCTTTCCATCCTTCCATGACGTTGCCTCTAGAGCTGTGCAGACATTAACTACACTTTCCAGGCATTTTTCCAGCTACCAGGAGCAAGAGAGGCTGATCCAAGCAGAGATTGTGTCCTCCTTTTTCCATGCTGGGAAAGAGGAACAAAGCACTGCCAGCTTTTCCAATGGTTTTGAGAATCTGCCTGTCCATAACGGCAAAAGGAGGGAGCAGCAGGGAGTTCCTCCAGCTCCCTGAGGGATGGATGCCAGTGGCTCAGGCTGCTTGGCAGGGTAACATCTGGAGGAATGACCAGTCCTGCCTTAGGCAAACCATTTTCACCACCTGTTCACTGCATGCCCTTCCTACCTGCCATACTATGTTATTGGCTCTGCCTGCCCCAATGTCTTCAGGACCCCACTCTTTCCTCTAAGCAGCTGTTTCCAACCTGGTGAAGAAGATTCTACATTTAAATTCCTCAAGTGGAACTTTTTGAAAGGATTTCGTTTCAGACACACCACAGAATCGTTACAAATAACTTACTGTAGTTTATAAAGCCAGTGACAAGGCTGTGCTTTGAGAACTGAGTTCATCACAGGACCTCGATAAGGCTGAGTTTTCAGCAAACAAATTTGGCAGTGGCAGTCACAGCTGCCCCAGGAGCTACAGGTCACCCCCTCAACCTCACCAGGTGAAACAACAACTCCTTCTGTTCACTGCCTTCCTTGGCTCGAGGAAGGAAAGATGAAGGCTTTTGAATGATCATGTAAAATTTATTTTATCCAAGATTATCACAGGAGCACTTTACTTCTGCATGCAAAAGGAATTTCCAGTTACAAGACCAGAACTGCCACATCCCAGCCTTAGCTGTGCTCCAGACAAAGTGAGCCACCCAACATTTCCTCTCTGTTCCTCCATTTGCTAAAAAAAGTAAAATAAAACAGTAAAACAAACAACCCTCAGTCAAACCCTTCCTCAAATTAAGCAATGCAAGGGTTAAACAGATAATATTTTAGTGAGCTCTGAAAACAATGTCTGACGATCTAATGCTCTCTTTCCTCGACAGATGGCTTACAAGAAATCTGGGAAGCCTTACCCATGGAAAAAATTACTAGCCTTAAGAACAATTCATATAACATATCTGAACACATGGCTGCCTTTCAACACTTATGCCCAAACTGGGAATAGGATTCAAAAGCCACCATCCCTGAGAAGCGTTTCTCTTTGCAAAGATCCCACGTCGTAGCTCTCCTCTCCCTCTCCTCAAACTCAGCTTTGCCACGCTGTTTACTGAGCTGAGGGACTAAAATAAAACCAGCATCTCTATTACCTTATAAAATGTTGAAATACTGCTTGGTAATTTTACAGATAAGAACTTACTACCATGAATGAGCAGCTTCCAAGTATTATGAGTGTTGGCAGAGTAGATGAAGTTTTTTCAACAAAACCAACTTGGGGAAAAAACATAAGAAAAATGTCTCAATTCACTAGTCTAAAAAAAAAAAAAAGGCAAAGTTTTGTAGCTCCCTGAAACTAATAGTTACTCAAAACTAAATTCAGGCAGGCATATATTTAAATTAAATTATTTCAATATAAACAGCATAAAAATATTTCTATTTAACTTCTTTTGTTCATTGCTAAATAACATTATCTTATAACTTCTCACAACTATGAAGCAACAACTAGAATGGCACCCTGCCTGAGCTTGAAGCATGGGTATTTTCAGTAATCCAAGCCTTATCTTCTCATTGCCCTCACCCTTAAACTTTTCCAGTCTCTGCCCTGTGCCCAGGTATGGTGCAGCCTTCCCCATTCCCCTTCTTTGTCCCATACCCCTCTTGACCCTTCAATCCCATTAAAACGACAGAGCAATCCTGTTTGCCGTTCATTGAACTGACTGCTGTCTGTCCCTAACGCTCTGCTGATGGCTGTGTAAGTGTGATCAGAAAACACCCAGCACATCTGCCCCGGCTGTAAAAATCACATCAGAGTGGCCACAAACCCCGCTGTCCTGGCAGGAGCATCCCAGGGCAGCCGACACCCACCGGGGCTGTGCCCCAGGCAGCTGGGGACAACCTGCTGTTCAAACCACGGCTCCTTGCAGCGCCTGAGGGCCCCGGCAGGCCCTGGGCACGTTTTGTGCTCTGAGGGCTCGGTGCTGCTCTCCAGCCTTGGAGAGCCCCAGCAGCCTTCCCCAACCACGGCCCTGCTGCCCTGGAGCCCCCCGTGTCTGTGCTCACCCAGGGCAGTGCGGGGACACCCGGGGTGACCCCGCTGAGCTCCAGAGCCCCCGGTGTCTGTGCTCACCCAGGGCAGTGCGGGGACACCCGGGGTGACCCCGCTGAGCTCCAGAGCCCCCGGTGTCTGTGCTCACCCAGGGCAGTGCGGGGACACCCGGGGTGACCCCGCTGAGCTCCAGAGCCCCCGGTGTCTGTGCTCACCCAGGGCAGTGCGGGGACACCCGGGGTGACCCCGCTGAGCTCCAGAGCCCCCGGTGTCTGTGCTCACCCAGGGCAGTGCGGGGACACCCGGGGTGACCCCGCGAGCTCCAGCCCCCAGGTCCTGCAGGGACTGCCAGTCTGGCAGGGACACGGCTGCAGCCCCAGGGTCACCATAACCACAGTGGGGTGGACACTGGGTGCCCCTGTTCCCATCTGGGTGCCCTGTAGGGTCATCGCAGAGACCTGGCACAGCCACCCAGCCTGGGGACACCCTCGGCACCAGCACTGCTGCAGCTGGGCTGTCTGCCCCACACCTTCACCTGCACAGCCCCAAACATCCCTGTCCCCTGCCACACATCCCATCTCTGGCCCCTGCCACACACCCCATTGCTGGCTGTCCTGTCACACACCACTCCTGTCCCCTGCCACACACTCCATTTGTGTCCCCTGCCACACACCCCACTCCTGTCTCACACAGGCCAGTGCCCTGGATTTTATTTACTTTCTTTACACCTATGCAAGGCCACCGATAGAAACACAGCTCTTGCAGCTCCAGTCTCTCAGTCCTGCTGGTTACTCAGGAATGCTGCTGAGGGGGGATGGAGATGAGGGAAGCTAAAGGGACTCTGGTTGCTGTTTCACTCCCCCACAGCATATGCTTTAGTCAAGTGGATGCACTGCCACTTGAAAGGATTTTCTTCCAGACACAAGAAGACAAGGATTTTTGTAGTGATAGCACAGTCAATAAAACAGGGAAATCTGGGATCAGAAAACTCACAGCCTATGCTTTAATAACACTTCTGTAGACATAACACTGTGTTCTGGACCCCAAGTGCATGGGCAGCTGATATAACAGCAAATTCATCCATTAATTATTTACTAAAAGTGCACTGTGTGACACCCATGTGTCCATCTTAACGGATAACTTCCCATTCCTTCCCTCCTTCTGGCCTGCTCCCCACATTTTCTGCTAGTCATTCCCAGCTGTGGCCTAATTAGGATGAACCTAGAGCACTTGGTTTATATTTATTTCCCTCTCTTATCTCTTTCATTTGGGGTTTTGCCTTAATCAATGTGTTGCTATCATTTTGAGACTCTCATCAAATCTTGACTTCCTAAAGACCACTTAAAGTGGATTTCAGCCCTGCTCATCACAATGACATGAAAGGCAGAGTCTTTTGGGGTGATACCATTTTCTCTGTCCATTGTTTTGTCAGTTAATGCTTACAGGACAGATGAAAATCTTCAGTTTCCTTTAGGAAAAGGGATATTAAGGCACAGGATATAAGACTTCCATAAGTGCTTATGTTTGTGTCTGCCTGCAAATGAGTGAAAAAATGGCAAAATACCTCCAGCAGTGCTTTACTGCCCTCCTGGAGCCCCTTGCTATCCACCACAAAAACAGGAGGTTCCATCCCAACTCTTTGTTGATCCCTAGCAGGGTTAATAATAAACCTCGTAGCAGGTGATGATTATGGTAATAAATGACATGAATGATGGATGGAATACAGAGAGGAGCCCTCTGTGTTCCTGCTCTTGGGAACAGAGGTCCTTCTTTGCATGTCCTAAGCAAAAGCAATTCCCGTTCCCTGGGAGTGAGAACCATCCTCCATCACCAGATTTCCTCTGGCTGTGTGCATTCCCTCCTCTTCCTTTCCTTCCTCCCTGATCTCCAGCAGGTCAGCATGCACTGCCACCTCCTTCTTTTCCACATCCCGAGCTCCTAAAAGTTTGGGCTGAGCATAATTGGTTCATTTCCCAGGCAGATGAGGAAGCAGACAGCAAGCCAAGGGAGTGGCTGCACAGGGCTGAAGGCAGAACCTGCCCCATGTTGAGCACACAGAGCCAAGTGACAGCCAAACATGCCTTGTAAACAGACTTTCTCCTTTCTGCTGCCCTTGCACAGCAGGAGAAATCCCCCCAGGGAACCCAGGGACTCGAGATGCATATTTACCTGTGCTTTGGGACATCCCTGTTACCAAAACCTCTGCGGGCAACATTTCTCCATGAAAATCAGTAGCACAAACAGCAGTTTGGCCACCCCACATCCCATTTCTCTTATCCAAGGTCCCCTTTTCCTTCTTTTTAGTCCTTCAACATTTGACTTGCGGCATTTCTGAACAGCTGGAGGACACAAAGCCACTTCTCACACAGCAATATTGTCATGGCTGTAGGGCTGAACTGCGTTGGCATCTGGTTTGTCAACTGGTGCCAGGAAACAGGGACCTGCAAAAGCCTCCTCTGCAATCCTCCTGCAGGGTCAGGGGGATGGATAAATCTTCTCTGTCCACTACTTTTCTAACAGAAATAACCAATAGAAAGCATTTAATGCCACAACTCAACCTGCCACACCACCAGCTGTTTGTTCTTCATTCTTCTGTGATTATCAGAAAATCATTAATTTTTCTTGTGGCATTTCCAAGTGAATAAGAATAAAAGGATCATCACAGAAGGACAATGACAACCTGGAAAGGAGTAACCAGCATCAAAATTGATTCCCTGGTTTAATTATGTGAGACTCATCAAAAGGAATCATCTGCTGTTCCAAACATTGCTGTTTCTTTAGACAGCTGTGCACAAAACCAAGGGAAAAGGTCTGGTGTGGCAGTCATGGGGGCTGAAGAAACAACAACCAGACACTGCTGTGGGGACTCCCCAACAATAAACACCTAAAAGCAAAGGAGAAAACGAATATAAATCCAGAAAAGAAATAATCCCTGGCCTTTGTTTATTCCTCTCTCTCCCATACCTCCACCCTCCAACATAGGGATTAGATTGGCAGGAATCCCTCAAGTGTAAAACAGGGTATCCTGCACTAATCTCGCTGGGATGGACATGGAACATCATCACTAATCTGGGGCAAGCAAAGCAGCTCTGTGTGAAGCAGCTGAGGGGCTGCAGGATCGCTGATTTAGCAGTCGTGGCCTTCTAATAAACACAAAGCCAATCTGTGCTTAATGTGTTCAGGGTGACCTCTGAAGCACAAAGTTGCCTCCCACTGCAATTAAAAATCTGTAGATCACAGGAAACACAGAAAAACACAAATTGCTATGCACAGTCAAAGAACCAGATCCTCTTGTACTAGAAACCACATTGTATTTCACATTTGTGTGATTTATTTCATTCCTTAGCCATATCATGAGCCTATAAAAACCTTTTCATTAAATTAATGCTGTATGTCTCCTTTACCATTATGTGCCTGATTAAAATGTCACTATATATTTTTTCCCCTTTCTTAAAGGCCTAATCCCATAATACTTTATAAAGATCTTATGTGGAGATTGAGCTCTTTTTCCCCCCAAACCTTTCATCTTATTCAGTTTGATTACGGTCACAGGGCCAGGCTCATCCCAAGCATAATTCCACTGGAGTCAAAAGAGCCACTCCACTGATCAGAGCAGACCACAGAAGCAAACATTTGGTGCCCTACATTTGGCAACACAAAAGGATAATGCTGTATTTATTCCCCTTTCAGTCTGAACTGTACTTTGATAGAGCATTCGAGAGGCTAATGAGTCCAACAGCCTTTTACAAGAGTAAATACTCCAAATACAACACGGTCCCCAAATTATCTCCCTGTTCTCCATCCTTTCTCCAAACCTTCCAGGCACTCCAGTGAACACTTTGGATGTGATGGAAATTACTTCGTGCAAGTTATTTGAACCAATCCATCTGAGACTGAGCCACTGGAATCTCCCTCTCTGCTTAAAAGGCAGAATTCACCAGTGTCATCTTAAAGATCTTTGTCTCCCTACCAACCACACAGCAATTATAGTAACTTACAGCTGGTTAAAACTGTCTACCTGGACCAACTGTTACAGGTAATTTGAAATAAACTCACCTAAGGACAAAAGTCACCGAACTGTTAAAGATCAACAATATTTTTTTTTTTCATTTTCTCAGCCAAAAACATTCCCAGAGTGCTGTAAATTCTGGCTTGCTTAACAAGGAGGCATCGTACACAGGGGCTTCACTGAACAATCCACGGCTCTTCCTCATTTGGGATGAAAATGAAAAAAAATGGAAGCTTAAAGGAAGAAAGGATAAGAAAACTGTGAAAGTCCTTGGAGCTGCACTGTGTCTCAACTGCAAATATTTATAATTTTTATGTCATCCTATAAAACCTGGACTCTGCAATCCATTCTATTTAACATCCTCTTTTAGGAGGTTGATAGTGCCCATTCACTTCACATACTCCAGGTTTACTGCTTTCTCATTCTGCTAATAATAAAAGGGTGCCACAGATAATTAAAAACAAACTCAGTCCCAGCATTCATTAAAGAAGAAAATATGAACTTCTGAAAAGCTGTCACCTATAATAAAGCAGTGTTATCTGCCCAGAATTACAGTGATTCCAAATGGATAAGTCTAGAGAACAAAATCCACCAAAATGCTGTTAAATTAATTGCTGTTTTACAAGGGGGAGCTTAAAAATGGAGTAATTAATTGACTTACTGCTTGTGACAATTTCCCCATAGTTAACAATCACTCCTGCAAGAGATGAAAAAGCAGTCCTGTTTCATTTGAGGAGGGGTGAAGCAAATCAGTGCAAACCAACACTGCCAGTGTTTCTGTGATAGGTGAAGTGCACAGGAGAACACAAAGAATATCCGTGGAACAGGAAAAATTCCAAACTCACTTTTATCTTTGCAACTTCACTGCACCCAACATCATTATTTCAAATTAGGGCTGGGCTTTTCCCAGTGCCCTGACATTGAGAATGTTTAGCCCTGGGCTCCCAGTTACCTGGGTGAACAGTGTAATTTGAAATTAATTGAAAAAGTCATTTTAGTAGCGGAGATTCAGAAAAAATATATGGGTTTATTCACTATAGGGACATTTTATTTACTTGTTCATTACTCTGAAACAGATTGTGCAAAATACCTTGAAACATGGTTTATTAACATAGCTGCAATTGCCTAATTTGTCATGCACAGAATTCCTAATAATTTAAATTAATTCTTAAAAAACCCCAAACAAACAAACCAGAAATTCCACTCATATCCCAAAGACCTCTAGAGCCTGCAAAAATATCCAGGCACACTGGGGAAGTGCTGCCCAGGCACTGTACAAAAGCCTCAGTGGGAACACAGATACGTCAGGATTCAGGAGGAGAAACGTGGCAGCCTCAGAACCCTGCCCCTCACACACCATAACAGACACTGAATGGATGCTGCTTGGCAAGAATGGCTTTTGTTTTAATTGGTGAGAAGCAGAAATCCTAAATGGCAGGATTTCCACGGCAATGCAGGGGTAGGAGAAGGGGAAAAGGGGAAATCACCGTGCACAAGATGTGAGCACACCAAAGCTGCATGGCAGAATGGAGACCTCCATCCTATCCCTCCCCTTCCTGTGGATCCCTGACACTCAGCTGGGATTTGTGGCTGCCACTCAATAGAAACTGATTTTGGAAACCAGCAGTGACTCCAGTGTAGCTCTTTCTAAGCTGTAATTATTCCAAATAAGCCTGAGCAGGGCTATTCTCTTCTCAATGCATTACCCCAACTCGTGTTCACTGCAGTTCATCGGCTCCCGTATTCCTGTCCACTTCCAGGAGCTCCTCTGGAGTTTCTTGTCATTAACAAAGTATTTGATGGCTCAAAGGAGTTTTGTGCCACCTGCAAAATTGGAGATTTCCGTGTTCACTTCAGACTCCAGATCATCAGGGAAAAAAACAAACCTATTTTTTCAAAGTGCCAGAGGGCAGGCTCAGATGGGATCTTGGGCAGGAATTGTTCCCTGGGAGGGTGGGCAGGCCCTGGCACAGGGTGCCCAGAGAAGCTGTGGCTGCCCCTGGATCCCTGGCAGTGCCCAAGGCCAGGTTGGACATTGGGGCTTGGAGCAGCCTGGGACAGTGGGAGGTGTCCCTGCCATGGTAGGGGTGGGATTTAAGGTCCCTCCCAACCCAAACACTTCTCTAATCATCACCTTGCAAAAGAAAACGTCTGGCAGCAGGACATGGACTCTTCCCAAGCCAAGCAGTGACCAATACAGTCGTTGTTTCATCTAAATCAAGGGCAATGGGTTTTTTGACTTTTATTCAGCCTTTGGTGCATAAACCCACAACCTTTTAAAAAAGATGCAAATATATTAATGCCCACTGAATCCTTTTTAGTCTCATCCTTTACTGATACCTTCATGCAACTCCAGCAGCCACAGAAGAGAATTTCCCCCAACAGAAGCAAACCTTGTCCTAACAGACCAAATTTATTCCTCTGCTCAGGGATTTTATTCTTTAGGTGAACCCTTCCACCGCCCCAGGAACTGAAGTTGTGCTTATCAGTCCTTTGTCCCTCCCTAGGACTCCACCTAGAGCCTGCCTTGAAGCTTCAATGCATTCCAAAAATGTTAGTACTGGAATCAGCACGGGTGGAAATTCTGGGTTGGAGCCAGCTTTGATAGAAAACTACAGAAATGCAGGTTTTGTAAACTGCCTCCTCATATTTGTAAAAGAAAGTAAGAGAAGACTAACGTTTGTTTAATGCAACTTTTCTTACAGTTTATAAGCACCTACAGATTTCAGATCAAAAGTGGACCCTAATGAAGAATGCAAATTTCACAGCTGTGAGAAAAATACAAGGTGTGAACAGCCTATAAATGTGGGGGAAGTTCCCTAAGTGCTGGGTTTATCCCTTAAAATTAGTTCTAATTCTGTGAACAAGAGCACTGGAAATTATCACAGTTTCTATGAGGCTTTTCAGTGCTATGTCAAGGATTTTGATGACATCCTGATTCAGTGGTCAAGAGATATCAATTTGTGTTATTTTTGTAATTTAAGTCAATAAATTTGCATATTAGTGACCTATTAATATGACATATCATAAGATCCTCTTAAAACAAGTCTAATTTGGGGGTCTAGGTAGATGGCTGGGGGTTTATTGGTTTTGATTTTTAAAAAAGTTTAAGTTCACAAACATATGAAAAAATGTACAAAAACGTACCAAAATACACTAGGACTTATATTTCCATGTTTAAATATTCTGTTATTCATTCCTCCCTTTCACACACATTTAAAAAATTATGCCAGTGGATTTTACTTGAAGAGAGTTATTACAATCTGTGGATACCATTTGATGATTTTGGGTGCCAGTGGTTGTGGAATATGCACCACCACATCAGATCATTTAATCAGACACAAACCTCAGAGACTGTTCCAGCTCAGGATTAATTGCACCGACTCGAGGCAGACAAAATATATTTTGGCACTGCTTCTGACAGATGAAAATAAAGCAAACAATAAGGATCAGCTTGCAGCTAACAATATGCAAAATTAAAAATTATAACGATTTTAAACTTTGATGGGAGTGCTGATCAGCTTTTGTTCTAAAAGCTGCAAAGAAGAGACTTTGCTGATAATCTCGTTACTCATCCACTCAGCAAAGAGAACCAGGGAGCCTCAGAACCCTGCCCCTCACACACCATAACAGACACTGAATGGATGCTGCTTGGCAAAAATGGCTTTTGTTTTAATTGGTCAGAAGCAGAACAGTAAGAAACTCAAATTATCTCTAAAGGCATCGATGGCTGTGTAAGCTGATTATAATAAAGTGTGTCCTGTGCATTTTCCATTTGAAGGTTAAATTCTCAATTAATTTTTCAGTGTGTTGCCATCTCAGCTGAGTGTGGTTGCTAATTGCAGTGAAACAATGGTTTCCAAAAGCTTTGAATTCATGTGCTGGATTCCAGACACAGTCAGAGATCTCTGACAGTGCTGCAGCCCAAACCAGAATCACTGCAAAAACCCCAAATTCAAACACCAACACAACTTCTCAGATTAATATTTTAAATTTTTTAGATTCTGGAAATGTAAAGATTTGCTATTCTTGGTAATGTCTATCCCACACTTTTCAGGCTCATTTGTTTTTCCTTATGAAAGCAGAAGACTTCAATAGCCAACATCTCAAATACTCTTACATAAAATGTATCGAGAATAAAGAGAATGCACAAAGCAATATTTCAAAGTTGAGTACCTGAATGAATTTTATCTACAAATAATAGGCTTAAAAATCTAATCTACTGCAAACGCAGAATTAATGAGCATCCTACTGATGAAGAATATTTGAGAACATACTTTTCTTTGTTAAAAGCCTTTTAATAGGTGCCTACTGCACCTCGCACAGTTTTGTGCCAGTGAGCATCACAAATCTCTTATTTTCTCTTGGTATTAAAAAATTCCAAGTACCTATAAATATATTTATATTCTGTACAGATTCCACCTCCTTCTCACCCTGCATTGCATCCAGGGCAGGAGCAGCTCTGGACCATGAGAACTTCAGAGTTGTTCTGTCCCTCTCAGGTTTTGCTGAGCCTGTCTAAACACAACCTTTGGTTCATAAATGACAACGGAGTGCAGTGACACTGGCATGACAACAGCTTCAAACCACAAGTCATTGTAGTAAGGAAGATTAAGTTTGAGGAATCACAAATTGTGGTGGAAACCTCCCTGCTCAAGGCTGGAGCCCAGAGGAAAAGCAGCCAACTTAATTCAAATATCTTACCAAGACCAAAAAATAGCATTTCTATGGTAGCACAACTAAATTCTTTCACGGGCTGCTGGCACAAGTGAGGCAGCTTGGAATTTTGTCTTCTCTCAGACAATCAAGGAAAAAAATGACAAAATTTAGGCCTAAAAATATAACAACAACACCTACCCCATGAGAGCAAGGCCTGGGGTCCCTGCCCAGCTTCCCAGAGCTTCCAGTTTGCCTGCTCAGAACGATCCTCACTGGTGAAAACACACCCTCGCCTTCAGAGGACTGCAGTCCTTAAATGGACTCTGTGTTCATTTTGAAATCAAATTACAGGTGAATAAGTAAAGACCTTCCAGTAACACATGGTAAAGTACAAAAAAAAAAAAAATCACATTTTTATCTCAAAGATATCCTGTGAGTCAGTAAAAATGGATAAACTGAGGTACAGAATCCTGGAGGGATTTGGGGTAGATCAAGATGGAAAGCTCTGCCTGAAGGTGGGGTTCTCTCAATTTCCAGAGGGTCGTTCCAGCCCACAAATTGTCCCCTCTGTCCCCTGTGAACCCAGGCAGCCAAACCTCCACACACTGATCCCAGCTACCGCTTCCAGTGGACACAGAGAAATTACAGCTAAAAAACCCCAATAAATGAGTGTATACAGGGCTGTTAATTAACACAGGGACCCTTCAGCTAGGTTGGGTTTTTTAAGAGGAGTTGGGTTTTTTTTTTTTTTCAGTTGTAAACTACATAATTTCTTTACATCTAGACAATGTGAGCCAAATTCTGTTGCAAACTTGCCAGTGTTAGTGAGGGAAGACATTCACACTTTTTTGAAGCTGACATCCTTATTATCCCTTTATTTACTCAAATACAGTGATGAGGCAAAAAAAAAAAAA
>VZTJ01003620.1:933702-1017589 GCA_013397795.1 Orthonyx spaldingii
AAAATCACAAGCAAAGAGTACAAACAAAAGAGGAAAAATCGCAGAGATAAAAAAAAATTCACAAGTTTCAAGACAGTAAGAGTGGAAAAAATTACCTAAAAATGGTATCACATGAGGTAAGTTTTATATCCAAAGGTGGATTATAATTTTGGATTTTACATCACCTAAGGATTGAGTTTGCTCTTACAATCCACCTGCTCTCCTGCATAGCTGTGCAAAGGCTCCTCAGTGTCAGGCTATTAATCTTGTGACCCTTAAAACATTCCTTTGTTTTAAAGAAGAAAGACCTTCACTCAAGCACAGTTGCAATCAATGGAGAAAACATTAATCACTTGAGAAGTGGTGTTTTGAGACTCATGAAATTGAAATGAATCACAATATGAAAAATGCAATTATTTTTAAGGGCTTTGTTTTGTTAACATTCAGTCACTCGATCTGCTCTCTTTGCTGGTGTGTTCTGGAGGGGAGAACGGTGTTCCAGGGCTGGGTTGGTGCTGGGTGCCTGCTCCCTCCATCCTCCCCTGCACAATTCCCACGTCCTGGCAGTGCCTCTTCCCACTCTTATCTTCCCATCCAGCACTTCAGCTCAATCCCACACACAAACAAAACTGAATTTCCCCGTGGCATGCCAGGATGATTATCTGTCTTTCTGTGGATGATTTTTTTTTTTGTTAGGAGAGGCTCTGCTTTCCTCAGAGACCCACTAAGACGAGCATTCAACCTTGGAATAAATAAAGAATTCACTTGCTGACTCTTTATTGACCTATTAGCTTTGAAAGGCTTGTTTATCTAATAGGTCTGGGTGCTGCAAGGGACTCAATAAATCGGTGTTCAGAGCAATGTGCCACTGAACCAGTTTGCAAGTACAGCTTGGGACAAGAGTAAAAGCCAGCTGATGGTTTCTGTGACTCCCCTTCTCTGACAAAGCAGCTCAGGCTGGGCAGAAAATCAACATTGACTTCCTACCAGCCAGAGCAGAGCATCACCTGGGACATCAGCAAATGTGGGAGAGAGTCTGTGGGATAAATATGGGCTCTCAGAGCTACACAAACGTGGTGGCCTGACAGGCATATCTGAAAACCACTTGCAGAAAACATTCACATTTTTACCAGCTTTACTGATGGCAAATAACCAAAAGTTTTATGCAAAGGAAGAGCTCAGTTATTTTGAATAAAGTATTGTTTCACGTCCTAGTAAATCATGAACTCGTTGGCAAAGTGGCCCAAGGAAGGTGTTGGGCTTTGTCTGGAGCAGAACCCTGAGGTTGCAGTCAGAAAGGAGAATTTTTGGTTTGTGTTGTGATGGTGATTTTGTTTGCAAAATATGTCGAGTGCCTGGCTGTCCTTACTCAGAGAGCCCGAGATCCCTGATTCCTGACAGACAGGGGCTTTCCCTTCAGGCTGGCAGGTTTGCCTGGATTGCCAACACCACAGGGGATTTCAATGGACAAAGCCTGTCCCTGCCAAACTTCCAGGGAGTTTTGCCACACGAGCAGCAAAGACCAAGCCCTTTGCCCTCAAGTATCCACTGACAGCTCCTACGACAGCAGAGCAGCTCAGCAGCCCTGCCAGCAACATCCCCAGGAATCTCTCCAGGACACTCTGTGTGAACAGCAAACCCTGCCTGTGTCAGGGGATCACAGGAGAGTTTCCTTTCCCGGGAAATAAATACCTCGGAAAAAATGCATAGATTGCAAATACAGATTGAGCAAAGGATGCCCTCAGCTGGAAGCTCCAAAGGCTGCTGGCCAGCACAGTGGCACCAAATTAAACACAATGGGTTTAGCTCCAGGTAGGGAGGTACAGGAACCTCCCATCAGAATCCTGATGGAACCTCAAAGGATGCAAAGACACCAGAGAGCTGTGGCTCTGGCCTTCACCTTCTGACCTTCACCACCCCTCCAACCCCAAAGCAGCAAAGAAGCAAAGTAAACAACAACAACAACAACAAAAGGAAATAAGTTATTCCTGTCACGATTAAATTAATCTTCTCACAGATCTGGGATAACCTAAATTCCCCAGGACGACAAGAAGATCTTTGGAATAAGATAAAAATTCAGTCAAATGCCAGCAAGAAAATTGTGGTGACACCACCAAGCCTAGAAACCCCTTCAGTACCCTCAGGCCACAGAGCTGGGGGAAGGTGGGTTGGTTTTGGGGGGTTTTATCCCTCCCACTGTAAGGCTTAAAACGGATTCCTCCAAAATAAACATAACAGGTGGCTTAAATCTTATAGCCAAACTCAGACACTACCATAAATGATGAACTTAGAAAGGATAAATTAAGAAAGGAATGTTTTTTGCTATCTAGTAGAAAATTTCAGCATTTGATGACAAATCTGAACAACACCTTGCACTGTAACAAAGTACATTAATTTGGTGGGGTTTAAAGTGCTAAAAGTGGCTTTTAAAGCAGTTTAGGTACATGTAAAGTTAATTTGTGTGAAGATCTCATGTTCTATATAGAACATTTCAAAGAAAATGTAAAAATACATATTTTTGTTAGTTCTGTTCCTTGCAAGGCCTTCTACTACACAGGGACTACACTTCCCCTCTGCTGCAAAATTAACCAAAGAAACTCAGGCTGAATCCTGCAGTCATTTTTCATACTAATCTTCTGTGCAGAACTTTCCTCATGGCTCAGACTCCAGGGTGTCAATTTGAAACTTTCCTCTCTAAACAGCCGTGATTTAATGGTACAAAGTCTGACTGCGAGCTCCAAACACAGAGCCCCTGTTCTGCTACAGATGCTTTCACCTGATGCTTTTGGAATCCATTAATTTAAAAATATTTAGATTTCATTTCTTCAGAAGAGGCAAATTCGCACACATGCAGCTATAGAAGTACTTTTGCTATAGAGATCAAAGCAATATTTGCAAAATAATGTACATATTTGTCCTTGTTCTTGATAAACATCCCCTTTTTTTTTTTTAGGTAGTGCTCAATAAATTCTTACCCTCCTGTGGCTGTACTGCAAATCCCTCCCTTTCATTCAAGGTCTGTGTACTAACCTGGATATTGCTGTCAGAGCTTACCAGGGATTTACAGAAGGCCACATTACCCTGCTACAGAGCTGCAGTTTCTAATTTCATTTACACATCACAAAGTCCCCCATGCTCAAGAGCAGCACAGAGAACTAGAGGCCAAATCTGGTCACCGAACTAAATGTTTATCTTTTGCTAATTATTTTCAAATGACATGTAATGGAAATAATTTATTTGTTGGCCTATTTTTGTCTCATTAGCAACACTTGTAATTTCAATTAGGTTAATTAAGTAAAGTCCCACCAACCAGGCAGCCTCAATCTTTTATTCCTTGCACATTTTCCTCCTTCTCTGACAAGTCAAGCAGAGCTTTTGGTGTTGGGGTAGCAGGGGCTTTGGGTGGGGGATGGTGATGGTTGTTTTATTAAATAAAACAGGGGGATTTGCTAAAGCCTGGTGGGGCCAATTCAGCCACCAAGTGAGAAATGCAATTGAGAAGAAGGAAAAGGGAAAAGGTGTGAATAGAAAAAAATCCCCAGGGGAAGAAGTGATGCAAGGGATCACCAATGAGAGGAAACGTGCTCGTGGTGGCTCTGCCGTGTGAAGGATGCTGTGTCTTACATAAACCAAAAACTGAATTTTAGCCAGACATTTTGCTTTAAATTGAGGACAGAGTGGGACCCGTAGCACAAACAATTGTAGCTCAAACATTTGAAAAAAAAAAAAAAAATCTTTCATTCATTTAATTTTCTTCTCTGCATAACTGATAGCACCTAACAGGTTTTGTCCTCTGAATTTGTTACCCAAAGCCCCATTTGGTAAGAATGGCTGCTGCATGGGAAGGCACCGAGGACCAGGTGGGAAGAGGAGCACGGGGCTGCTTTAGCCTGCAAGATGCAAACCCCAGCTGCAAAGCAGAAATAATGATCTCACTGCTTTGCACAGAGCTGTGTGAAGCTCAGCCTCACTTTGATAGGTGACATTATTCTACACACACATCGTAAGTAACAAGCACAGAAAAAGAGCAATAAGACTTAGATGGTGAGTAGATATTTTATTTAGAGTTTTTTCAGACTGATACCTGGTGTAACAGGGATTTCACCAAAGCCACCTTCAAACAGGGATTAAAGCAGGGAAGTTGATTTGTGTGCAGTTCTGTAATGACTGTACAGCAGCAGTTTGTGTATTCGAAGGCCACACTTCCACACTGGGAACCACACAACAGACCTGACAGTTTCCTGTGATTAAAGCAGGATAATCACTTACAGAATAACAGACTATTCACTGCTCTGGATGAATGCAAAAATTTAGTCTTGAACACAAGCCCTGCACGCTCTACAAAAGTCCTTGTTAAAGATATTAAAGTGTATTTCAACAACTGCTCATTGACTGCCTTCCACAACACACCCAATTCTGTACAACATCCACAAGTATAGCTAAAACAAAGTTTACTTTTGAAAGAAAATGTTGGAACAACGAGGCATTTATTCCTTTGGTTCTTCTCTTCCACTGTGAAAGCTGCAGCCATCCAAATATCCAACTGCCTTTAATTTTAATAAGCACTTACTGGGGGATAACTTGGCATTGCTAAGGAACTTCAGACAGCCCTTGGAACAGATGGAAGCTTTACAGTACCTGAACATTGCTAAATACTGTTCTTAATACTGCTCTGAATTTTAATTCTCATTTTCATACTAACCAGGTAAACCTGAATTAATTCTATTCTACTCAGTGACAAACTACCAGGCCAGCATTCTGCTTTTATGCATCTTGGGGTTTTCATCCATTTCTACCTTGAATGACCTCCCTTGAAGACTATGTTTTTCTAAAACCTGGATCATTTGACAAAATAAATAATAACTGATATTTTATCTTATCAGTTCCTGAACATTTTCTAAACATTTTTAGGATGAGAAGGAAATTCCATTTCCATCACCTAATCTTGAAGCATAACAGCATCATAGCTACTGTTATTTACTTTCTTGATGGCATTTTCTCTTCTGTCACAGTGTTGTGGTAAGTTCAGACACTCAGGAATAAGGAATTTAAAATCCTGAGGAAAATCAGGGACAAAGTTTTGGTGAGGGGGAATATTCTGGAAACATCCCATCCTCTACACGGGGCCTCAGCACTGTGGGTGCATCTCAACAGCAAAGGAGATCAGTGGATAATCCTTTCTTTGGGATCCATTCCAAATTCACAATATCATGAAACTCAACTTGGAGCAAAACTGTAGCCCTGGGGATTATCTCAGGAGATTTGATTGAAATTCACTTTTCGAGAGAAACTCCTTAGCATTCTTTGGGAATCAGATATAAGGCAGCCTCACTTCCCACACCTCTCACCTTGTATTTCTCTGTGCTCCTAAAAGTCTGCCATTAAATGCTCTACAAAGGAGGACCAGCAACCTGTACATGGGAGTTTTAATTTTGCTAATCCTCAGTTACAGCCCAAAAGACCAAAAATGCTTTATTTGATGCCACTGTATCCCCACGGAGCTTTTTCAAGGACTGTGCCCTGTGGAATATAGTGGATTTCTAACACATTTGTTAGAAATGTGGTGAATTCTAGGATTTTTCCTCTGTGCTTTGTGGAAAACCAAATTCCAGCATGGGGGGAAAGGATTGGGGGGTGTTATCCTTCCTTACCCCCTTGTTTCAGTGCAACACAGAGTGGATTCATGGGTGAATTAATCCATCTTCACTCCACTTTGACAAACGCAGAGCAGCCATCTAACAAACAAATAATGTGCCAATACTTTGAAAACAGAACTACCTATTGCACCTCTAAAACAAGCACTAGAAAACCAGGAAAGAAGGAATGTGGAAGCACCTGGATCAGCAGGAGTGAGATCCCTGCATCCACGACCACGGCAGCACAGGCTGGCACATAAGGTTATCATGCCTCCTTTAAATTATTATGCTCTGTTTTATCCTATTACCAATGAATAATAATAAATGAAGCAATAAATGAAAGCAGTATCTGTTAAGGGCATTATTCTGTCCTGAAAAAAGTATCCTAAACTGCATCATTTCTTTATTTTAAAGTCATCCTAACCCCGACTACAAATACAGGGGACCAAATATTTATATCACACAACATGCAAGGGGACATTTGTTCCTTCAGCTGATGCTGGGTGGTTCTGGAGAGTCTTAGCTCTGCTAAACATCTCCAAAGAAGTGAGGTCCTACAAAAGCTTGGACCAGCTGATAAGGAAGTGGATAACCAGAGATACACACACGAAAATACAAAAACAACAAATGGTGATCCTCATCTCAAAAGCTCCAAGAATATCCCAACATCTCATTTAACTATAAATTTAGATTTTTAACTCTGCAATTCTTTTTCCACTCATGCCTTGCTGGTCTCTTTCTTTCAACAGCAGATCAAACAGAAGATACAACTAATTCCTGACTCCTGCTGTCACTTGCTCACTGGACCTCAATGATCCCAGTCCTCTGAAAAGACCATAGGAAAAAAAAGCCTTTGACAGGCCTTTAGCAATGGTCTGAAATCTGCACATGAGATTAATCAATATCTTTCCCAAGCCCATGTCATTAAAATACTGAGCCATTTCTTGCTCTCCTTACCAAATGTTAATTATTGACACACAAATACTTCCAGCCAGAGATGCTCTTCAACATGCCTGAGGGTTGAGTCACTCAGTATTTCCTTTTCCTAAGAAATCTTTTAGTGGAATTCTTCCTATCATAGGAATTTAACTTATTTTGATAATAGGAATTTTAATTCTTTTCAAAAGAATTTGATTTCTATTGAATAGCACCTGAAAAAAAGTAGGTTTGGGCATTTAATACATATGACTTGTTAAAGGTTTCATTGTTATGTCAATAAGGCTTAAAACTTTCCCATTATCTGGTGTTCCAACACTGAACTTCTGAAAAATGTTAAATTATTTTAACAATGCCAAATAAATGCATTCTTACAAAAACATACACAAAAGCAGTAATTTTTAATGGCATTATTATGTAAAAACATCACACTAATCAACATTTTAAGAGCTCATTGAAATAATGAAGTGACTCCAGTTATTTCCATTAAAAGGTTTATAAATAATATCTGCTGTTTGGTGCATTAGGAGAGCATAGCTGGGTAATAATTGAAATGTCAATACATCTTCCTCGTGAAAGTTTCTGCTTCTGAAAGGAGCATCTGGCTTCCTGAAGGAAGAACGTGGAATTCCCACCTCATCCTCCTGCCTCGTGATTTGAACAGTGGAGCAAAGCAGTTCTTGCCATTCCCACTCAACTCTCTCCAATGTTAAATAAAACCCCACGTAAGGAAAAAGAAACCCATTTCACACTGATATCATCTCTTCAAAGCCACACACATGACCTTAGAGCCCTTTTGCCTGATTTTTCTCCCCTTTTTCATTTTGAATCAGTGGCAATCTAAGAAAGGGGGAACAAACAAGGCAAAGAGAACTCAGGCACGAAGCTGCTCCAACAGCAGAACGAGAAATGATGAAGAGTCTGGTCCATCCCCTCTCTTGTTATGAGCAGGCTCTTCATGATGCTGAAATCTTTCCTTGCAAAGAGTTTTCAGTTACATAACGGGATTTCCATGAACAATTTAGGAGAAAAAGCAGAGCTGTCAGAGGCTGCTGTCCCTGGCTGTGTCACTGATGCCCCTCCTCATTTCCATCGAGCACATTCCCCTTCAGAGCCCCTTGGACACTCCAGGGAATCTTACTGTTTATGGAACTGGAATGGTTTTCTGTCAGAGACCCAGAGAGGAAGAAAAATTCTGGGATGGAGTTTTCCACAGCAAATCTGAGACACTGGGAAAGGAAAGCTTAATCCCATAAACCAAGATGCCCTGCTCTCCCATCAGTGTCCTTCTGCACCCACATGGATGGTGAGGATTTTTATGGTAAAACCACATTGACCTTCATCCTCAGCTCCTCCTCTTTGCCCAACTGACCCAAAGTTCTGTGTGCTACTACTGGGGAGTTTATGAATTCCTACTTTTTACCCCTTTCTCCTGGATCCAAACCTCTCAGGTGCTGATGAGGACGTCCTGAAGGAAAGGCAGTGAGAGTTTCTTGCTATGAAAACCAGATCTGATTAAAGTCTTCTTCAGTCTCAGACATGCTGAGCAGATAAGGGCATTTTGTTCCCTGAAAACGGATGAGATTTTTCAAAATATGCCAAAATGAAGTACCCTGTATTTTTTTGATACCTAATCAAAGTCGCACATCAAAGTTTGTGAAGGAAAAGAATACATAAGGAGGGCAAAGAGGGTTTATTATTTAATAGAATATAAAATTCTCTTACGTCTTTTTCTACATCAAAATCTGTCAGATGGTTTTAAGAATGAGCTCTTATGGGGCTGATGTCCTGATCAAAATTTCAGAACGGCATCTAAACGTGAATGTCTGCAATGGCAGAACACAGAGATCACACAGGTAAATATGTTTGCTGTTACTGCTGCCTTTCTGTTCTCTGAGTGGGATTCATATCAGAAAAGTCACCACAGAAAAATTCATCAGAACCCAGCACACTGGTGTGAGTCCCATCCTCACTGCTGTTGATTAGAAAAAAATTTGGTTTCAAGTATTCTTATGCAAATTTCCTCTGCATGAAAGAGTTTTCAATGAATGTAAATTTGGCACTGCTGTCAATGTAAGCGGCCTGAAATGGATCCTCCCCATGTAGAAAACAGATGGCACCACAATGGCACGGGTGGGAATGGAGAAGAAAGGAAAACAAGAAAGGAAAAGAGATTTGGGTAGAAAACTGGTGATTCAAAGACAGGCAGAAGCCCTTGGCAAGCAGAGCTTGGTGTTTGAGGCCAAGGCACGGGAAAGCAGGGAATTTGTGCTGCAGCACAATCCCAGGGCTGGGGCTGCCCAGGAGCCGTGTCCAGGTGCTCCCACACACTCCTGGAGCTGCTCCCAGCACATCCCTCACCCCCTGTGCTGCCCCTGTGCCCCAGGGCCGCACTGCGGGGACCTCAGGGCACTGCCTCACACAGGGATCACCCCAGCGCCTGACACCTTCACAGGACAGCACAGCCCACCCTGGCAAAGGCCCCTCCTCTTCAGAGCCAAACACGCGGCAGCTGGGTTTAGATCCTCCGGCTGAAGTGTCTGAATGCATCCTACAAGTGATGCTCCCCGAGTGCCACTGAGCCTCTCTTCTGCACTCACGCCAGCAGAGAGGGCTTCTAACAGAGAGAGCTGCACCCACATCTGACCAAAATTTTAATTAGTTCAGTGGCTTTCTATGTAAATTACAACTGCAAATGTTGGGGCTATCAGTAAAACGTATCCCAACTTTTTAGTTTTAAGCAATGTACAAATTATTCTCCTCCTCCAAACTAATTAGGCTGATAATCCATACTGCAAAATCCAGATGTTTTCCTGACACCCCCAAGTTCAGCTAACTCTGAACTCCATTTCATTGAACCCTGGCCACACTTGTTTCAATAGCAACAGACTGCAAACACAGAAAAATACCCACTTTAATTAACTTTTACTCCTTTCCAGGGGGTGTTAAAAGAAACCCAAGAGCTATTACAGAGACAAAGCGAGCGAGCCTGCCAGGCAGTGAGGGCTATTACATTCAGTTGTTTGGCAACACTTCTGTTCAAGACCAACAATTTCAGAGACTTATGTTCTTAACAGAGCAGCTAAAACTCTTCTGATGAACAATTTGCCATCAAAAACCGCTGATTTTCTGGATCAAAACGTTCTCTGGGAATGTTTATTCCACTAAAACTCGTGACAAGCAGGCTGGAGGGCTGGCAGCCTGGCTGGAAAGCTGCCTGGGAGCCAGGCTGGCAGCCCAGCGTGCCCTGCCCAGCGTGCTGCTCCCCTCCTCTCCCAGGTCAGCCACATTATGCATTATAATCATTTTTATTAGCAAATTTGACAACATTTCTAAGAAGAAAACACAATATTTCAATGCAGCGTGTTTCAAAATGTACTTCGGTAGATTTGGCATGAAGAGTCTCCTTTCTTTTTCTCTTTGAAAAGTAGTTGAAATATTTTCTTGCGTGAGATATTTATATTTTGAATTAGAACAAATTCAAAGCAATAATAAAAAACCCCAATTGAAACACTGGAGCTTCAGCAGAATGGGAGCTCCAGGTTTCAACCACACACACAACACCATATTCCCCAAAAAAAGGCACAGTAAGCTATGGTCTTTCTACAGACAGAATTTGAAGACAGTTACTACACAATATTACCTTGACTTTTCCGAAAATGCAAGGAATGTGTTAATTTGTCAAAGCTTAAGGTTTTATGAAAAGGGTTACTCTCTTTTCTTATTCATTCTAAGCTGATCTGTTCTTTTAAAAAGTGAACTGTTACCTTTAAAATTACCAAGCTCACACTGCCAGGACTTGGAAAACCCAAATTCAGGTTGGGGAGTTAAAAGGCCTTTGTTTCTACTTCATATTATCTCCCTTAGTCAATTACGCTGTCAGGAACAAAACTTCTACCTCCAAAATCCTGACCGCTCTTAAAACTACAATAACTATAACTTGAATTCATGAAGAACTTGTAGACATTTCCCCTACTAGAAGAATCACTCTTAAACTTTCCAATGAACTAAAAGAAGTTACTCTGTTATGACTTAATTGGTTTTGCAAACTTTCAGGGAAAAGATGCCTTTTTTTATTTTTTTTAATTTTTTTTTTTGGCACTGGAGCCACACTCCTGTGTAGGTTTTGGACATTCTCTCATATGAGATGTGTTTATTGTTCTGTACAGGCCAGAGCCATGAGCACACAGAACAGAACCCAGAGGATTCACAGATATGCTACCCAAGATATGTCACACCACTGGTAAATTGTTTCTACCAGAAATAAAATGTCTTTTGCCAATTTGACACCACCATTATAAACATCTTCATAAACATTCAGCAGCAGCAGTGGAAACCTGGATTTAAAGGACTAAACCTTGAATTAGAACTGGTAAACATCTGTTTTTTGGGGTTTTTTCTCTTCTGAAACCCCTTGGTTTCCATACTCTCCAGGAGTCACTGCTGTCTGGGTTCAGAGCACTTAAAAATAACTTTTCCCTTACCCCACACAGCAGCTTCACTCCCTGTTCTGCCAACACTAAATTTAGCAGCCATGAACTCACGTTGGGATGTAAAGGTGACACAGGCACAGTGACACCAGCAGGACATATAGATTAGGGAGTATTTATAGACCAAAAAACACAATAAACCCTTGCCAATATTGCCTGACCCACGAGGGAAGGACAAACCTGGAATTTCTTTGTCTATGTGCTATTTCCACATATAAACTGAAATAAATTCTACCCCTACAGTACCCAATTACCACGGAAAATACAACGTGCTGCTGATATGGTGGGTCTGCTGTGTGAGGAATATTAAAAAGATCAGGAAGAACAGAAAAAAAACACCTACTTGAGAGTGCTCCCATTGCACAGAGCGGTGTTGGTGATTGACACAGGGAGTGTTCACACTGCTCAACTTAGAGCCGTAAAAATTACAAAAGAACTCCTAAATTAGGCATTTAAGCCTGCAGGTACAAGGCAAGTATTCTAGTCCCTGTAAGTGTCACCTTCCTTTGAGTTAATATTGATTCAAGCTTCCTATCACAACTGTATTATTTTTATAAAATCAAGTGAGCTCTGGAGTTAATCACAACCAGGCTTTTGAAACCTGAAAAAGAAACATCATGAACATTTCAAACACCAAGAGATTCCATAAAACCCCCTTTGTGCTGGGTTTCCACCACTCAGTTATCCTTCATTTCCCAATAGGAACTGATGTGTAACTTCACTGAGCGCTATTGAACACCTTCCACGGGATGAAAACACCAAATCTCAGCTCCCTGTTTCCATTCAGGACAAGAGGGCAGGACCTCCCAGTCACCCCAGCTTGTCCCCAGGTGTGTCACCTCAGCAGAGGAGCTCACAGGCCCCACCTGGGCAGACAAAGAACAAGTTTCTGGTCAGGAAACCAAAACCCAACCAAGCTGTTCTGCAAACCTTCCAGTGGAGCACATGGCCAACGTCTGCTTTGGGAGTGAAGTCCAAGCACAATTACAGGGTGAGGTCTCAAACTTTCGTGTGGGGTTGTGGTTTGGGTTTAACCACGTCAGAAGAGAAAGAAGCCATGGCAGGGGTGACTTACCTTCTCACTGTGGGGCTCTTGTTCAGGCAGACGCAGGATTTCTCCAAAGCAGTAGCAGGACAAATCCTCCTTTCTTCACCCACGTGACTGAAGAGATGACATTTGAGATTTCTGGACTACAGAAAGCAGAATTTACCTAGAGGCACCCACTTCAAAAGCTGGTAAGCTTTTCCTCCTGCCCACTCCATCCCCCAGGACCATTTTTCACCTAAGGCTCTTCAGCCAGCTGCAGCAGACCCTCAGCTGATCTAAATCACCACAGTCCATACAAACATCACCTGAGCTGATCTTCATCACCATCATCCATATAAACAAACAGGGTTTTGAACTTGCTATCAAGTGCAGATCTGCCATAAAATTTATCTCGGCTTTAAATCTTGTCCTGGAAAACTCAGGAATGATTTGGAAAATTTGCTAGACCAAGGTGTCTAACAGTGCTCCATAAGTTTCAAATTCTGTGCTTTGCAAAACCATTTCCAGTCACAAGCAGACTTTGACAGTGACCTTTGGTGAGAAGAGCTCATGACAACTCATGGCTGAGTTACCTGGAAGATTCTCTCCCCTGCAGCTTTAAAAATGTGGAACTCCTGCCCTGTGCACCATTAGCTGATGGGCTACAGAGTGTTTTTAACTGTGGGGAATGACATGAAGGAAACAAAACCAATCAGATTTAGCACCCAGGGCAGCCCATGGGGCAGTGCCAGGTTTCAGGACTGAGACAAGGAACTTCTAGAATTTTACTGCTTAAACTGCACAGGGAGCTCCTGTGGGTCTCTGTCTTCTCTTCATCAAATATAAGTTTTACTGGCTCATTACTGCCAATTAGGAAAGATTTGCCTTTAAAAATTTATTGAATGCTGATGGAGAACAAGACAAACTCTTATGAAACACAATATTAATTAGATGTCAGACTCTTGAGTAAACTCAGAGAATGCATAAACAAGAGTAAATATTCAAGTTTTCCATCAACTGTGTTAGATCATCAGAACCTCAACACTTTGCCTATCACTCAGGAAGCATTTTCTTTAACCCACAGGTTCAGGGCTCTTACTTGAACACCTTTCAGTAGGAACCAAGGAGCACTTGGGGGACTCAGGGGGGTCCCCTGAATTGCTGGAGTCATCACCTTTTAAAATGAACCTCTAATCAAACCTCACCCACAACCACAGAATCATGGAATAGTTTGGATTGGATCTGGATGAGTTTAAAGCCCATCCAGTGCCACCCCTGCCATGGCAGGGACACCTCCCACTGTCCCAGGCTGCTGCAAGCCCCAATGTCCAACCTGGCCTTGGGCACTGCCAGGGATCCAGGGGCAGCCACAGCTTCTCTGGGCACCCTGTGCCAGGGCCTGCCCACCCTCCCAGGGAACAATTCCTGCCCAAGATCCCATCTGAGCCTGCCCTCTGGCAGTGGGAGCCATTCCCTGGGTCCTGTGTCCCTTTCCATGCTCTTGTGAGAGTCCCTCAGGTCTGCCTGGCACAGCGTTTACCTGATCACAGCTGCCTCCCTTTCCCTGTCCTAAGACAAAACACCTCCACTGAAATACCTGTAACACTAAAATGCCTGAAAGGCAGATTTTATTCTTACATGTTCACCTGAACAAGCTTCACTGTCCCATTAGCAGCATTGTTTCATTGTCTAATGCTGTTTCTTCCATGGGGGGTTTTTTATTGCT
This sequence comes from Orthonyx spaldingii, assembly GCA_013397795.1. NCBI lineage: Eukaryota > Metazoa > Chordata > Aves > Passeriformes > Orthonychidae > Orthonyx > Orthonyx spaldingii. The sequence continues at coordinate 947,497 of VZTJ01003620.1, forward strand.
GTTGGGTTTGCTTTGGTTTAAAAAACAAAACCAAAACCAAACCAAAGCCAGTTACAGTCATGATGAAGTGTCAATAAACTTGTCTTCTCTCTGCATTTAGAGTGTGTAGTTAACGTAAAGGATGACCTGTTGAAGCTCATTGTATTTGAAGGAACCCAATGTTCACAGCTTGGGCTTTTAACAGACAAATTTTCAACCCCCCCCACAGAATTATTTTATGTACACATCACCTAAAATACACCTTTGGCATATTAGACTGGATTTTTTTGTCTAGTGTACAGTTATAAAGACAATTGGCCAGTCAGTTCCCAGATAACTGAAGAAAAAACTTTGTTTTTTCCCCTCCAAAACATTTGTTAATTCCCCCATCTCTCCCCAGACCATGACTTACAACCCCACTAAAAGGAATAACTTGGAACTTTCTGATAATCCATTTTCCATGGTGGAAAAAAACCCCTCTATTTTTAAAAATCAGGTTTTAAAAAAGTTATGGACACCACTTTTGTCTGTAACATTCTTCAGGCTCAAAGAGAATTTCCAGGCAGAAGTTAAGCCCAGGACAAGCAGCAGCCCAGCACACAGGGCAGGACATGACCACACTTCCTGGCAGGAATTAGAAGCAGCATTCTAACATTTGAAGCCTCAATCAGTGGGTTTATTGACTTTCTGTGGCTTTTATTATCTGCCTTTTCACTGACAGATAAATGAAATTAAAGGCTTATTTTATCTTGATGTAGAATAAAAACAATTTAGGGCTTATCAGAAATCTTGGGTTTCAGCCATCAAGTATCCTTTGAATTAGATGCTGACAGGATGGTGTGAGTATTACTTATTATCTTTATACTTTTTAAAGTTAACTCATTCTACAAAAACATTTTCATAAACCAAACAACCAAACCAAAATAATAAAAATTTTAAAATCCAAATGCCTTATGTATATGCTTAATCTGCATACACATCCTCAAATCCTTGCTGGAAAAAAGAATTAAATCTTCCTCACTTAGAAAAGCAGTGCCAATAAGGTTGATGAACATGTTGCACATGTGTAGCTCTCGTTCATAAGGGCTGTTTCCAAAACCAAATCCATGCCCTGGGCTGCACTCAGAAGTTTCTTTCCTTTACCCAACATCATCATCCTCCCAATTTTAGTGACAGGTCGTATAAAGACTCCTGGCTCCATTAAAGGCCTTCTCAAGAACAGCCCACGATTTGTAAGAGCATTAAGCTGAGCTTTCCAGTGTTTGTGGAGTGCAAATGCAAATGGGGCTGTTGCTAATGTCCCATATTTCAGCTGGCAGCCCCAGCCCATGAATTTCCAGTGCAACACAAACGCTCTGCGCTAACGAAAATGAGGCAGAGGAAGCTCATAAGTCTCTTGTTTGTGTTCTAGCACGAAACCAGCTCTCAGCATTTGCAAAACCCCCAGAAGCACAGCTACTAAGATGCATTTATTATCAAGTAATGTTATTTGTTCCATAATTTAACACTGAGGCTGCATTTCTAAGGGCAAACCCCAGGTTTTCAGTGGTTGCCTCTTCTGCCACGGCTCCCTCTAAAAGGGAATCTGTTCCTCTGAAGTGTCACATCCCACAGCACAGCTGAGATGAAAACCTTCCTGACATTCTTAGGAAAAACAGAAAAAGCAAAGAAAGGGGTGAAAATCCATACTAAAAGGTTTCTTATCTACATAAAAACATAATCTACATGGCCTGAAAAACCTTATGTGTCCATACAAATCCTTCTGCACAACTCCAGCCCTTCCCAGGTGCACCTGGAACCCCAAGCAAAAGACTTCCTAATACTGAAACATCAACGTGGAGAATTACCAGGGGCTGAACAAAACAGGCTGTAAAGGGTAGGGATCCAACTGCCCCCAAATTCATGGCAGTGGGGAAGGCTGATGACCTTGACCATTTTGAGGGGTTCATTATTTTTTAATTCTCTTTCAAGCAATGACTGTTCCATGGTGCAGGTACCTGGAAATTCAAAAACGACATGAGAAATAATCTCTTATGTCTGTAGGAACACCCAGCTCTGGCTGCAGATGTGTCCCCCCCATTCCCTGGAACTTGTCCTCAGAGGCTTTGGGCAGGCTTTAAATAGCAGAAGCAATATTGTCCTCCAAACCAATTTTAGCTTCAAAATTTTCCACAGCTCCCTGGCTACTCTCTGCCTAATCCACACCCTGTGTCAGGCTGGTGATTCAGTCCACACCTCCCAGGGTACAGGAGAGAAAACGCCGGTGTGGAATCAGGGATGGATGTGCATTTCTAAGGAGTTTATATTAAGAAGGCAAAAACTGTCATCCTTTAAGCCATCCTTTGATCAATTTATTCTCCAAGCACTCTGAGTAAATTTATCTGACCTTCCTGTTAATTTTGTCAAACAATATTTTCGTCTGACAATGGCTTCGCTGCTCTGATTATTTCATCCTCTGGAGTCAAATCTTGTGATCTTCCTGCAGAGAAGTCTCATATGGGATTCCGAGAGTGTCTGTCCCTACAAGCATCCCAGAATTCTACTTAAAATAAAAGGAGAAGCTGCACCACAAACATTACCATAGAAACAAACTGCCACAGAGTTATTAGTGAGAATGAAAAGGAAAAGCTAATTCATAAAGATAACTCCCAGTCTTCAGTCTCTAACAGACACGACTCTAATAGAATAGAAACAGGTTTTATTAAGCACTGAACAAACCATCAAAATAATATTTCTGTGTCCTTCCTTTAAACAGGGGCCACTCTAATTGAGATGAAGCTCAAATAAAGGCTCTGCAACCTTCACAGACATTCAGGAACATCCTCCTGCTTGAACTCGTCCCATCTTTCCACATCAGCCCCTGATTTCCTCTTGCCCAACCACCCCCAGCTGCATCCTCTCCATACACTGCAAATGAAAATATGATCCCAACAAGTCACCAGGACGAGGAGCAGCAGACCTGGAGCAGCAGACCTTATCTCGAAGCTATTTTTCAGCAAGGCAGCACTGTGCTCTCTTTGTTTTAATCCCCTTTGGTACATTAAAACATACACTGCTGTCCTCAAGGAGGAGAAACAGCTCCTACCCCATAATTGTCCCAGAGGCAGACACGTCCCAGTTAAGGCACAGGAGCTGTGATGAAGCTTTGTCCTCCCTCCTTGCAGTTGTTGTTCCCATCTGCAGCTCCGCAAAAACAGCAGCTCAAAGGAAGAAAATTCTAAGACTAAATTCTGCTCTTGTTTCAGATTGTGCACTGCCTTGGACATCGTCAGGATTCCATAAATTCATCCTAATAATCAATTTTTCCCTGAGCCTTACTACAAATTCCAGAAAGCTTCACATTCCCAGTCCTCTGCAGAGGCTTGGCTTTATTTCTTCAGCATCCTGCAGTTGACCTTGATGTTCATGTGCTGGTAACTGATTTCCAAACCCATCAAATGATGATTTTTGTTCTTATAACTGGGCCTTCAAAACTTGAATTTCCACACTAAACTCCTGTCTTGGTGAGACTAGGATAAGAGATTTAAAAATCAGAACAAAACAAATCCAGAACAGAGGAATGTTCTACATTTACTTTTATTTGAGCTGACAAAGTCAATTTTAACTTGGCAATGAACATTTGAAAGAGCCTTTAATGGGCCAGAAAGTTCAGTCATGGATTGGATTTCTCTAAATGCATTAGATACATATAGGTTGATATATAATAGATATATAATATAGATTTACCACATCTGAAGTATTTAATTACTTCAAATCATTGGCAAAAACCAATCAACTTCTCAAAAACAGCAGAACTAAAATTATAAATCTCTCTGATTTAACAACACTGGTGGATAAATCTTTCTGTTCTCACTCCACTGTTGAACAAATGTATGCATTCTCCAGTTTTACCATTGGATAAAGAAAAAATATGAGGAAACCAAGGGAAAAAGAGCAATAGGCACTATTTTCTACATTTGGGACAGGTAATTCTTAAATCTTGAACACTTCAATTTGAATTTGTACTTAAATCTTGTACTATTAGAGATTATTTTCAAATAATGCTTGTTTGGTACAAGCCAGTTTCAAAAGAAGGGCAAAATGAAGGCCTGTTGGTAATGGTTCCAATTTCATCCCACAACAGCCCCCCTCAACATGTAATCCCTGTCATTTCAAGATGTTCATAACTTTGAATAGGAAGAGCCACAAGCCTTTTTGGCCTATTTTTTTGGCACATCCAAGAAACAAGCAAAGATAAATTTAGGCAGAGGAAAAGCTTTTAAATTTTTGCTCACCCCCCAGCCCCTGGTTTGATCCTCATTGTACCAGAAGACAACACCCTGTAAAGCACATTTTCCTTTTGGGAGCCTGCAAGTTCAGCACTTTTTGGAAAAAGAGAGGTAGCTGAAGCCCTGGTTCTTCAAAGCTTTCTCCAGACTCTTTTAGTACCTCCTGCAACGTGAAGTTATAAACAGAAATGAGAGTTCCCCAAGCCCTTTATTGTAGCAACACTTCCACAGTGATTTAAAAATAAAATAAAAATCAAAATCACAAAAGTTCCCAAATAAAACACAGATGTGCGATACCCAAATTCTTGTATAGTCTTGAAGTGCCTGGGAATGAAATTTTTATCGCTCTCCATCAGATCTTGTATAAAGTTGCTGGTTTCTGCAGAGGACCCAATTAGATCTTTCTCCCACTGATGCTGAGAGCACAGAAATGGAAACCTCAAGGGCTGGGACAGGGAACTGCCCTGCCCAGACCCTGTTTGCAAGTGCCCAGAGGTCAGAGATCTGCCTCAACACTGAGTCCCGAAAACTGGAACAGCAGACAGAAAAACCACACGTATGAGAAAATGAGAACAGGGTAAAGGTGATGCTGTTGTGATGGAACACATATGTATGCTGTAGATGTATTCAGATGTATTATGCTGTAGAAGCAGCACTGAATAAAGATTTTCTTTTTCTTTTGCTTCATGGTTATGCATATTCATATATTTAAAATCTGAGCAAACTGAGGGACAACCGGGTGGTTAAAGAGGATCAGCGCTCATGGAGCAGGAGCAGTGTCAGCGTTGGGTCAGGCTGGACTGCAGCACAGGGGCTGCTGGACACCTGCCACAGCGAGTGCTCCCTGACGTGCTGGTTTGGGCTGGAACTACAGCAGAGCTCCCAGGATGTTCCCTGCGCTGGGTTAAACCCATCCCATCCCTGGCAGACAGATCCTGTCCCCTCTCTCTGTCCCCTCCCCACCCTGGGGTGGCCCCACGGGATCGGCCGCCCCAGGGGGACACCTTGGAGACCGAAACCAAAGCAGCTCTGAAGAAAAAAATACAAATATCAATGTCAGGGCCTGCTCTTCACAACCTGGGCAGTCCCCAGCACAGCAGTGCTTCAGTCCCACTGAGACCAGCAGTTCAGACAAACCCAGCCTTCCTCATTCTGTGGAAAAAAGGAAGTGGGGAAAGTGAGCATGAAAAAAGAGCCCCAACTTTCTGATTCCTTACCATGCTGCCAGTGAATTTTTAATGGCTGAATGTTGAGTTTGTTCTCTGCCACAGCACTCTCCCCACACTCACCTTCCTTTAAAAAGCTGGGAAACACAATTATATTAGTATTTCTTAAGACTTTAAATTATAGAAGAAAACTCACATCAAAGTTTCACAAATCCATATGATATTTTGAACAAAACTCTCAGATTTTACGCTGTTCCTTCTCATTTATGTTGTCAGATGCAGCGTGGCATTAGGCTTAAAATCTAGACAGCACAGGCAGCACAGGAAACAAGAAAGGCAATTAAATTTTGTGTGTTTACAAGTGAAAGCTTGCTGTAAATAACCATGTCAAGGAGATCTTGCTGTGGGTAGGTGGGATGTGATATTGAGAAGTAACTGGAAGGAATGGCAATCAGCAACAGACTGCACAGGCCAGAGCTGCAATGAGACAAAGGCACATTTAGCCAAGCTGGGGTACGCAGAAAAACAATAAAAAAGATAAAAACAATGAAAAGTAAAGAAACACTGATAAACTGGATTGGGTGTAGGAGGTGATGGGGCAAGAGAAGAGATCACAGTTCTGTGTTCTCCCTGCTGCTCTGGATTTCCTCTGTGTTTCTAAATATTCTGCAAATGTTTGATTCCTCGTTTCTGAAGTCACGTGCAGCAGACTGCTCCACACTGTCAGCGCTGAGCCTGGAATCCCCGGGCTGGGGGAACTCCTGTCAGTCTCCAGTGGAATCGGAGCTGTGCACACACCCTGCCAGGCCTGGGGAGCCAGGGCAAGGCAAGCCCACGACGGTCCCACACAGAGCTGGGTGATTCCCCAGGGCTCTGGGATCCTTCCTGCTCAGGCTCCTCACCCAGAGACATTCCTTTCTCCCAGGCCATGCCCAGTGCTGAAGGTCCTGTTAACTGCCAGCACCCCCCAGCCGTGCAGTGGGAACCTGCCAGGATGCAAATATGGGCACATGCCAGGATGAGATCCTGACAGGAGTCCTGTTAAATGCTCAGGGAGAAGGCCCAGCACAGTTAAATCCAATCTTTCTGTCATTCCCATTCCTCTCCCCAGCGCCCTCCCTTTGGAGAAGAGAGCCTCTGATCAGGGATGAGAGTGGCCTTTCTAAGGGTAAGGAAAACATAAAGTAATATGAAATGAACAGTGCCAAAGAGGAGCCAGACTGCAAGTTCTCTACTGCTAGTCTAGCTTGGCATTTAGAGATAATCCAATAACACAAACAGCAGCATTCATTACTAAATGTTTTGTCATTTAAAATGATCACATTTTACTTTTTTTTTTTTTTAAACACTCATAAAGGTTTTTATAGCATCGAAAACCCCTCCAGTTCTACTCAAATCTTACACTGCCTGATAAAAAATCTCACCACGAGAGAGAGCTGGCCATAGCTCAATCTCTAATCATTGCCTGGCATTAAGAGTGGTGAGAAATCAATTATAATCACTATTAAATAAGGGGGTCACCATCAATATGCTCAGAGCCTTGACAGAAATATGTTAAGAGCACAATTGTTAAATATAATTTCATAAGGAAATCTTTGCTGTGATCTGTATAAATGTGGGAAGCTGAAGGGGGAAGGAAAATAATTGCTATGTGAAAGTCTAAAATGATGAATAAAAATTAGGTTTATTTAACAATACCCAGCGTGGCATCATCACTGCAATTTAATTATTGTCCACAACTGAAGAGGGAAGATCACTGGAAGCTTTGCAGTCACTCTGATGAGGCTGCAAATACAAATAATCCAGCAATTTTGGTGTCCAGCATAAACACCAAATAGTATTTAAAGCATCACACAGCTTTGGCTGGTTCAGCTTCATGGCCAAGTGTCCATTTGGCCATTGAAACTTGAGCTTTTATTTTCTATAGCTTCGTTAAAATAAAAACTGTTTTTACCCTATAATTACACACAGATATCAACTGCTGCTGAATAAAAAGGTGGCTGAAAAGTACAAAACACTTTTGTCATTTTCCCCCTCCCCACCTTCCCTCCTCACTCTCCCTCCTCACTCTCCCTCCTCACCCTCTGTCTCGTGTTACATTTGCTGTTAAGTCTCCTCATGGAAGTCAGGCTCTAACTTTCTACCCTCTGGAATACTCATCCTGAAATCCATATGATTTCACTGGTAAATTCAGGTTTAGTTCAGCCTACTGTTTACAAAACCCTTAAGAAAAAGTCATCTGACAGTAACTCCACAATACAAAACTGTGCCAGGTGCCAATAGTACCATCACTAGGAAAACAAATCAGGTTATTTCAATAGCCATCCTAGATTTTTGCTGATATTCTACTGTAAATTTGAAGTGTTGAACCTGCCTGCATCCAAGAGTGCACCCTCAGAAGAAAACAACTAAGAATGAGGAGTTCTAACGAAATGAAACCCAAGGGCTTTATTTCACTTCAAATTTTTTTCCACCATACTGTGTGAAGTGTTGGCAGATGTTGATTTGGGGTTTTTTTGGGCTTGGTTTTAGATTTCCAGCTACATACACAGATTGTGAACTGAGCCAGTAGCAAAAAAAGAAGCCAGATATTTTAAGGAACAGGAATTCCCTGTGTACCTGCATGGTCAGCTGTCCCACAGGTACCATGAGAAAGTCTGGATCCCACGGGTGTTTCCTTTTTCTGCCACCACAACAAATATTTATCTTCAATATATGCCCCAATGCATCCACACTGAATGCTTCCCCTCCTCCTGGTGTTGGATTGATGCCACAGCTCACGCACAGCTCCTGCTCAAACTCATCTTCTCACATTTCAGGCATTCTCTGAAATGAAATCACAGTTCACAACAACCTGAAGGTATTTTCTCGTACTCTGAAACGACAGAAATACTTCCCTCAGCTCTGCCACTCCACTCCCACGTACATTCTTGATGTCTTGAGCTACAACTTCATTTATAGAAGAGCCCACCCTCCAAAGATGGCAACTGAATTGTGAATAGCAGCACCAAATGTCTCCTGAGCAAAGCAGGGCTGAACCAGCAGACGCTGTCCTTGCCTTGGATTCCAGCTCTTGAACAATCAGGATCTGGAAGGGCCAATCCTGACAACTCCTCCTGCATGAAGGAACAGCAGAGTATTTCTGTGCTGGTTGGAATGTCGGGATGGAAGCTTTGTTTGGTTTTATCGGGTGTGTGACAGCCACGGGGCAGGTGAGATGTTCTGTGCAACAGAGGCAGCAAGCCAGGGGAGGCAGGGGAGAGGTGCCCCCAGAGCCACACCTAAAGCACTCGGTGTATCTGGGTTTCTTTCAGCCGTGTGAAACTCCTCCTTACAGACACGAATTGTCTCATCTGCCCTTGAGCAGACATAAATTCAGGCACGCTGCAAACACACATTCTATTTAAACAATGGCATAGATTCTCATTTCAAAGGACATTCCAAAGCCATTCTCCCTTACAAAACATCAGCATATGCTTCTTAAGTGCTCCTGAAATAAAATTTGTATCACCACAGTCACGTGGCCTTACTCTGCCTGCAAAAGCTGCTCTCAGCTGCCTCCGAGTTAAGACTTGAATCAGAATTTCCTTGCTGCAAATGTTTTCTCTCTAGGGTGGATAATTTTACCTCTCACTCCCCCCCAAAATTACAAGACAATCTAAAAACATCCTCCACTCCTGTTTGTTTTGTGAGAATCTCTTTCACACCAGCCCTCCTTCCACACCGAAAAGCAGCATAAATTCCACAAACAGAGGGGAACAAAATTCCTGAGTTCTTCTCAAAAAATAAATACAAGGCTTGATTTTTAATCAACCTTAAAAATAGTATTATTTTTAGCATGCTTATTAAAAGCAATGAATTAACAAAACAAAAGTGAAAGAATTATGTGCACATCATAATTTTCTGTTTACAAGCCCTAATTAATGCCAGTAAATCTTGACAAGTTATTGTGTCTCAACTTGCAGAGCTCCTGACCTTGGCCCTGCAGTGTCAGAAGCACCATCTCTGGAAGTGTGCGAGCTCTTGTATTTGTCTATTTAAAATTAGCCAGTGTTTCACCTTCCCAGGATACAGCTGGCTTGATTAAATAAAGGTATTCATATTCCTAATATTACTTTAAGAGGCAGGGGTAAAACCAAACCCTTTCTGTACTTTCAGACCAGTCTCTATTCTACTGAAATTCCAACAGTAGTGCATGTGGGCTTGAATTAACCTTCTATTTGCCCATCAGCTCATTAGGAGATACTCTGTTTTCATATGTTGCAGAATTATGCACCTATAATTAGCTCAAATCTTAAATAAATAGACTTGATTTCAGAGTCTCAAAAGAAAGCCAGAGCACATTATTTACCACATTGTTCAGCAATAAATGGAGAGCAGCTCAGAAGCTGACAATTCCATAAAATATATTCACTTAAAATAGGCAATTTCCCTTGTTTTTTGTGCCAAACATCAACATGGATTAGACCTGCTGCAAAACCAGCAATGCTGAGCAGAGATCCCCCCAAATTTAGATTTCATCACACCTGAGTGATTGAAAAAGCAGCCTTGTTATTTAAATGAAAACTAGGGGGAAGAAGCAGGTGATAAGCACAAAAGTAGTAAGGACGGCATCCATTTGGGAACAGAAAATCATATTCTTTAGAAACAAAGTGATTTTGTGCTGCAGATTGAGCCTGGGTGGGGGAGTTCTGCAGGAGTTAGAGTTGATAAACAGGAGTCCTTCCTTGGCAGGAAAAGGCACAGAGGCTTAAGAGCTCAGGACATGAGAACTGCTCCCCTTTATCTACCACCCACCCCATGGATTTCTTCGGATCCACAGAAAACTCCTGCATTTCCTGAGCTGCTCCCCTGCCAGGGCTCTGCCCATATTGATTAGGGATAAAACTTTGCAAGGACAGCCAGCAGAATGCAGCAAACATAAATCAAATCAGCAGGGCTGCTTCTGATCCAGGGGCAAGGTTCCTACTCAGCCCATTGTGCCACCAATGAGGCCCCACGTCAGTCAGACACCTCTTTGATTTCGTGCTCCTATAATGAATAAATACATCAAATTCAGTCTTTCATGGGGGCACAGCTGCTGCCTCAGCTACATGCACCCCATAGCAGAATTTGGGGTAATAAATTTACCTTCAGACATTGCTTTTCCTAAATAGCCATAGAACAAACCCCATCGACATCTGGAATATTTAATTGGCGTCACGTTGAGCCATAAAGTCCCTGGAATATCAAGGTTCAACTTCAAACATATCAGCAGAGCAAGTGAAAAAGTTCATTCCAAACCTAACTGACGAGCAGGGTGTGTTTTTGAGGTCACTACAAACAGCAGAATGAAGATTTCAGAGAGGCAGGACTGCTCCAGTTTCAAAGGGAGTGTCACTAACTCTGCAGGTCTCCTCAGGAGCACACACAGAACAAGCACAGAACAAGGCAAGATTCCACCACACCTCCTAAGTGTCCACTCAGACACAAAACCAGCTCTTGCTTTAGTGAAAATGATCTCAATTCAACAATTTACACTTATTTCACAAAAAAACAAAAAAAAACAAAAAAAAACCAAAAAAAGCAAAAAACAGCAAGGCACAAACAAAAATAAATAACTGCTTATCTTGCTGGGAACTGAAATGTCCAAACCTCTGCCTTTTGTAATCTGGGCTCACTATTTTGCTGTTGAACAACTTAGTTTTCATTTTTATCCTTTTAGTCCAGATGGATTGCAGGCTTGGCTAACAACATAAACCTGGTTAATCAACTTTCATGCCATATTTATGTTGCAACAGGGAGGTTTTACTGCAGTCTGCAGTTTACCAATGCGTTCCGTGGAACACAGCCAGTGGTTTATGTACCCTTCAAATTGCAAGCTGCAGCCCACTTTGCCATCAGTGACCCCAAGTCTGCCACTGACAACAATCTCTTGTCTTTGCTGAATACAGATTCAGTTAAATTTAATTAAAACAAAACAAAACAAAACAAAAAAACCACAAAAACAAACCAACAAACAAACAAACAAAAAAAGGCAAGACAAACAAACAAACCAACCCCACCCCTTCAGGAATTATAATTCACTCATGAAATTTATGAATTTTCAAACCTGCCCATTTTCTTGTGACAGAGAAACCAGCTAAAAGTCAAGAAATGTGTATTTCCTAATTAATTTGTTTTGGCATCACTCCCCCATTCTTACTGCAAGTTTTGGGCCAGATAAAGTGTGACAGCACAGAAACCTCTTTCTCGTGAGAAAGAATCTATTTGTTTATATAAACTAAGATAAAGGTAGTGAAACTCTCATGAATCGAGGTGTCCAATTGCTACAGGGGGCGTGCAGTCACAAGTCAATCAGGTGGGAATCCATTTTATATATAAAAGCTGAATTTAATAAATAATAAAGATCTTTTATAGACCTGACCCCTGGCCTTCCCATGTTTCGACATCCGCTCGCTGCGACAATAAAGAACTCTTTTTACAGAAGCTGCAGTGTTACTGCTTTGGTGGCGCTGCTTTGGTTTTACTGGAGTTATTTTCCCCAGCTTGCAAGGCAAAAAAAAAAAAACCCTGTCAAAACCTGCTCTGGCACCCTGTGTTTCCTAAATCACTTGTGGACATTTATGGCAGCAAAGAGCTTGGTAATTAAAACTCAAATTCTATGGCTGTTCAGAAAAGTCAAGGCTGTGATACAAACGACAATTAACAGCCCATATTTGAACCACAGCAATTACACAGAGCTGGCAATTAACATCATTACTCATAAATTATAATGGAGGATGTGTTTTGCCTAACATGAGCAAGGAGTAGAGGAAAGGGGAGTTACTCATGTCCCCGTTTTGCTGCTCCCCCATCCCCAAGGCCTTGGCTCCAGCCCAGTTCCCCCACACTCCAAAGCCCACTCCAGTGGGATTTGACCAATCCAATCCAATCCAATCCAGTTTGCTCTCAATGGCTCATTTCCCCCACACAAGAAACCTGGACAACACCAACCTCTCCCACCTTCTGGTTGGAGGATTTGCGGTTTGTTTTCCTTTCATTTTTTTTAAATTTTTAACTGTGTTGTTTAGCATAGTTTTGTGTTTGTTTTTCTTTTCTTTTACAATGCAGCTTAGCATAAATCAAGTTCCTATGGAGATTCTATGTAGTATATAACTTTGATGGTATTTAGATTAATAGCAGTAAAATATTTGAAGGTTTAATGCAATACAAGATTATTTATCATAACCCAAATGTAGTTTATTTCATTAGCTTGAAACACAGAGGCAATTGATACCTGCCACCATAGGCACTGTGGATTTTTCTCCCAGGAAGAAGCATTCTGCCATTCCCAACAATAAAAAATAAAACTAGAATCCTATTTATAGTTTAAAAATTGCTGTAACATGGGAGGCTATACACTCATAATCAGGATTAAGTATTATTTGCAGGTGTCCTGGATTAATTTGATTTTAAGGAAAATGGGAAGGCACAAAACCCCTACAGCTTTGGGGTGGTGGGATCATCTGAGTTGCCTGAAAATTTGGAAACTCCAGTGGGCTCCAGCAGCAGGGAGCAGAGAGCAGACAATTACAAAGTTCTTTTAATCACATGGCTCTGAATTGTGAGAGAGAGGAATACGCTCTTATCTACAAATTCCTTAAAGCCCATCGTACTGTAGCAGTTCCTGAAATATCATTTTCCTATTCTTTTCCTTCCTCCATCAATTTCTTATGTTGCACTTTTTAAAGTCAGCCAAGGCCAGGACAAAGTGGCTCACTAACTAATATGAAATTTAGAATATTTTAATGTCACAATGAATTTTGGCCTTTCATCTTTCAACGATGAACCTGTTTATACAAAACCTCTCATTTTCATAGCTGGATTATTGTATTATGTTATGTTTCAGTTAATATCTTTGAAATACAATTCAAGTGTTTATAAAACCTTTTAAAAAATTACTGAAAAAATTGTTTGTTAGAGTTACAGTCCAGTCTAAGTAACAAACTCAGGTGCCTCCCTCGGTGCAGGTTCTCAGGCTGACACGGGGCTCACAGCTGCTGCACTGCACGTTTTGGGGCAGTAGTGCAATGTCTAAACCCTCTGACATAAGCAATACCCATGGAAAGCTTCAAAAGGATGAAAGCAGGGCTGATTTAATCAAGGAGAGGTCTGCTTTGCAAGAATCCTGTGCTGAGCCCAAAGGTGTTTGTTCAGCACACACAGCCCTGGATACTGAGACTGAGCTGAAGGCACAGCCCTGGTCCTTCCTTTAGCTGTGACCTCAGGGACACAAATCCTCCTCACACCCAGTGAAAATCTCCTCTTCAGCACGCTTGTGTGATTAGCTCAGACCAAAACAACATTAACCACACATTTATTGTTAAAACAAAAGGTGCTTTTGTCAGAGTTTGAGTGACGGTTCCAGAAGAAGTCGGACACCACTGCCACACGCAGCAGCACCTTTGTTCCAGGGTGTGAGGCCACACCAGTTCAGCTCCAAACAGGAACACGACTATTAAAGATTTCCTCAAATCTCTTACCTTCCCTGCCAGTCACATTCTCCTGCTTTGCTGTATTTCTGTCACTGCTTGTGTTTTTCCCCCACTGGAGCTTCACCCTTCTTGTGTGTCTCTCTCCTTAAAAACACAACAAACAATCTCTCTTTTATAATTGAAAGTATTCCACATCATTTCATATTTCCACCTCATAACAAACCTGGGCATTGCTCTCCACTTTTTGGTATTAGTTGAGAGATTCTTTGCACCAAAGAACCTGAATTTGGGCAAACCCAGCCCAAGACTCATCTCAGTGACAACCTAATTATCATTACTGCACCCTTACTAAAATTAGCAGCATAATTGTGGTTCAGTAAGGATTCACCTTCAACTCCAAAAAAAACCTCCTTCGATTCCTTGACGCTTGATGTGAAAGTGAAAAAATCACCTGCAAGCTCTTTTTGGAGGCTGCTCAGTGCTCAGCTGTGGGGAGCTGGTGAGAGACTCCCAGTTCCAGACCAGCAATATTTCCAAGACCAGGATCTGCAGAACTGTTCAGCTTTTGACACAGAGGCATCATTGCTGTCAGTTTTCACTTTTCACTGATCCATTAATCCTAAGAAATCCTATTAGAAATAATAGAAGACACTGCCTTGCAAACCCCTGTTCTCTTATGCTCCAGCATCCTCATTTCCACAACTGCCTAATTGCATCATTTCATACCAAATTCTTTACAACCTTCCTGTTATAAGAATTCTCTGCTCCTCTATAAATGAAACTCCTGAATTTAACCAATATTGAAGATAATAGGTTCCCTCATGGCTTGGTAAGGAATGAGAAACACTGGTTTAAACTTTCAGCAGAGTATCAGCCATGAAGAATGGCAAATGGCAGGACAGAAACCCAAAAGCTGCATCTACAAGCCTTAGTGCAATAAGCAGACTTTCTTCTGCTAAAAAATCACTTTTCTAGAACTGAAGAAATAAGATCTATCTTCAGTATTGTCTATATTTTAAACTCTCATTGTTTTTTCTTTGCTTTTTCTTATTAGTTCCATTGAGATATTTCTATAACCATGAAAAATATAATAAATATAATAAATATAATATAATATAATATAATATAATATAACATAACATAACATAACATAACATAACATAACATAACATAACATAACATAACATAACATAACATAACATAACATAACATAACTATTTTAAACACACAGATACACAGCATTAAGAGTTTTCTCCTCCTCCTGTCCGAAAAACAGGATCAAACCAAGGAATCAGCCATGCAAGGGGAAAACTTAAGGTTTTCAGAGTGTGGTTCTTACAGCAACATTATGTTAAGCCAGACAACACTACAGATACAGTTTCTTAAAATATCCTCTGCAAGTCTACATGGAAGGATTGCCCCTGAAATCACAGGAATTCTGCTATGGCTCCAGACTAGCGTGAGGACTGAACTTTTAAATAGCAGTAAAATACTACAGGAGAATAAAAGCAAATGTGGTTTGATTCATCTGAGCATCAAAGGCACGACCCCTGCGTGTCTGGGTGGAATGTGATGCACACAAAGCCTGGTGTTTGGATCAGCAGGTTTAGCAGCTCATGTTCTAAGGCAAGAGAATCAGAACCAGAAAAAAACCTATTCCTCCCTAGTGCTGAGGACTAAGCACAACATTTTGGGTGTTTTATAACGCAGGGGAATTCATAATTAAACATCTCCTAAGTAGGAGTATTAGCTGCTTTAGAGGAAATGGGCTGCCATGGGAATCAACAAAGAACATCAACATGAGATGCTGAGACGCTTCTGAAAATCCCTTGCCCCTCTAGAAGTTAAATAATTCATTGGTGATGCAACAGAGTCATCAGTTTCAAAAAAGACTCAGAAGTTTGCCAGACTGTTTTGGCCAAGCAGTAATAATGGAAGTATTGATTCCCTTTCATTAATAACTCAGGATAAGTGCAGAGTGCAGAATATTCATCTCTGCTCCCAACAAGCACCCAGCTCCAGGCAGAGTGTACTGGACTATATCTGAGTAGCTCTCAGGTGTTGATGTTGAATGTTGTGCTGTTTTACTGATGGAAATATCCTCCTTTTTGTGTCACGTTTCTGACCGATCCACAAGTTTTTGCACAACACAAACCAGCTGCAAATGGGTCAGACCAAAGCTGACACAGCTACCCACGTCAGCTTTTCCTGTTAATATGTCAGTAGTAATAAACCACAGAATTTCAACTATTTACAATCACTTATTATCTAAAACAGTTTTAGTAAAAATGATGTTGTTTAAATCACTGGCTTATTTAAAACAAATTTAGCTAAGACTGTTAAACCTGTCTCTAAGTTATTTTACCCTGTTTTACAGTCCTTCCCTTGACATCAGTGTCACTGGTAGGCTCTGACTATATGGGTAATGTTCTGAGACCACAAAGTTTTTAATTAGAGCTATCTGTCTCCTCTTTATCTTGGATCCATCTTTTTTGAGAACCTCACACAGCATTTAAGAAATACTATATAAGACCACAGCTGCTTTCAAATACAAACTCTGTGTTTTAGAAGTTCAACATATGGGTGTGGGGTGGTTTTCCTGCTTTTTCCCTGCTCCTGCCAGCCCATGGATCTCGGTATTCCACAGCCCCTTTGGAACAATCAGCACTTCCATTACCTATCCCTGACACTGATCACAGGGAGGCAGCCAGGATTTCTTTCACCTTTTTAACCAACCAACTCAACTAGAAAAGAAAATCACACTCCAAACCTCTGCTTCATCGCAAAGTGATGAAATTTCCAGAGGATTACAGCCCCAGAGCCTATCATAACTCTTCCATTATTGCTGCTGGGATTTCATGCCTTTGTTTTCCTCCTGGTAGGATGCACAATTCACAGCTGTGGGACTGCTTTGAATGAGGCATCAATTCATAGCTGCAGGGTCTCCACAAAGCCAATGGTCACTCTTAGTCCTTTCTATGTCCTAGGTTTTTATTATCTATCTGCCTAGCTAGCAAGAAGGGAAAAACTATATTGGGAAAGGAGTAAAACCCAATGGTTTAGGATTCAAGCCACCATTAAGTAATAGCAAGCAGGAGTCAATCTTCCATTTCAGTGGAAAGTCCCCTGTTCCATATTCTCCCAGCAACACTCTTGAACCTGTCCCTACAGCACAGCTTGCTCTTCTCAGCATCAGCCACAGCTGATTACATATCAAAAGACACTTCCAGGGAGCCCTAAGTTATGCCAGCATTTTTTACAGCCCATCTCAACATCAAACACATGAATGTCATGGAGAGACTCCTAGGTTTAACTCAGTTTGAAAGAAAAAAAGAAAATGGAGGTGACCGCACCTAAGTTGAGGCAAGAGTTGGTTAATTCAGACAGGAAAAGGATGAACTTCTAAGAACTTACCCACACCTATGGAGGGCATTGTCTCACTGTTTGCCAGACAGGAGTGATATTGAGGGGGTGGGGTTTGGGATTCAAATGTTAAAGATTTAATAGCTGTGGTAGCACATAATGGTGGCCTCTGTTCGTGACTCAAGGCAAAAACCTCACTCTGGGTCAGAAGCAGCCTTGTGTGAGTTCTCTAAACACACCGTGGGATGAGGCTGCAGTTCAGCCAGGAAACCCTCTCCTGTTTTTTGAAGATGAGGAACACAGTGTGTTTCCCAACATGCCCACGAGACACTTTCTGCCATGCTGTGTCTGCAGGTGCAGTTTCCCTGGCACAGCCCACCTTGGACACTGTGGATTTACAGCCATGGGCAGCCCTGGCTTGCACGGCCCTTTCAGAGCTCCAGAGAGCTCTGCACAAGCCCTGAGTGTTCCTTCTTAGGAAGGAGCTGAAATTTAAGACATTTAAATGTCTTGCAAAAACATCAACTTCCTCCTAACCCTACCTCGTGTGTCTTTACAAAGGTTGTGGTGCACCCCGAGGTTCCTCCCCTCCCCAGGAGGGGCAGGGCAGAGCAGACCTGGCTTTTTAAACAGAATTCCACCAGAAACTCCTTCATTCCCTCTGGGCAGCGATTTCCAATCTGCCTGAAGCACAGCAATGGAGTCTCCCTGCCTGCTCCATGCATTACATGCTCAGGCTGTGAAGGATTGCTTAATATTTTTCTTTCACCTCTCTGTTTAAGAGATGTAGCAGTGGGGGAAGGTAAGGAAATCCTATTTTCGCTAGAATAAAATGATTTAAAGTTATATCAAGGTTCAATCACATAAATTTAATTTTATAAATATTTTTCACGTGAGATTGTCCTGCTCATTCCTGTTCTCATCTCAGTTAAAAAGCACCAGCAGGCAGAGGGCTAAAGGGCTTCAAACACCAAGTTTGGCTGTGACATGGCCTCAATTCTCTTACCTCCATAAAAAAACCACATAGAATAACTTTCAGAATACATCATTCTCTCATTTTATTTCTTTTTCTATAGCTGAAGAGCTTCCATGGACAAGCAGCCTTAAAATTGGTACTTTAAGAAAGATGCATCTTGATGTGTTTGTAGCTCCTTAAATGAGCACAGGTTTTCTTTTACCCTGACTGCTAATGGCCAGGGTAGGGCTGATAACAATAAATACACAGCAGTGCTTGGGAAGGCAGCAAGGACATTAAGAATCTCTGTATGTGGAGAAAGAGTCATAAAATGGGATTCTAAGTCCCAATACCAGAACTATAAAGAATGGACTTAATTTGCTTCAAAGAGATTTGTCATCTAAATAAAGCCTAAAACATCTAACTCTGTAGAGCTTCTAAAATACTTGGAATCTCTGATCAGTAAATAATGTGGGTAACCAGACTTGTGTTCAATCTTTTCTTTTTTTCCATACTTATACAGGATTTATTAGGGACTTTTTTGTTCAGAAAACTGCTCAGAATCTTAAAGGGTTTCAGAAATGGGCAGTCCTCCCAAAAAAACCCCCAAACACTTTGGTATAAAATCAGCAGCATTTGCAGAAATAGTCATTCTACTTATATTACCTATAAATTACAGAAGTATTGGCTTCATGTTCTCATGAAATGCACAAAACTGTGCACATGAAGTCATGCCATAATTCCACATGCTTCCAAAATCACCAGTATTAGTAAATATATTTGCTAATGTAGATATTTGAAAGTAAAGAGTGATGATGAATTAATTGAAAAGTGGGTTTAGTAGCATGCAGTTATCCAGGCCTTGTGTTTTGTGTCAGTAATCTCATTTATTCCAGAAAAATACCTGTTAATGCATGTAACTCATGTGGCACTCATGGAAAAACTGTAATAGAACTCAGCTGCTATGATTTCCTGTAGAGACCGTGGTTCATTCTGGACCAAAACCAACTTAAATACTTTCTGTTTTCAGTTAAAAGGGATTTCTGGCACAAGATGCTAAAACTGATTAGTTTTACTGCACTTCTAACCCTTCTCCTCAAACCAAGAAGCCCTCAAAATGCAAGATGCCACCTACAAACTTGGTTAAATCTAATTAAAAAGTAAGACCATCGCCAATGAAGCTCCAAGAGCAAAGTTTGTATTTCACTGAAGGTCCCAATGCTAAGAGTTGTGGACTCCTTACCTGGCAAAATACTCACTACAAAACTTAACAAGGACTCAGCTACAGAGAGGTTACTGCATCCAGCCAAAAGCAAAAAGACAAAAAGCAATGATCTGGCAGGGAACACACTTTGTTTTTACCTTATGGTACTGAATGTTGTTAAAAATGGTTTAAGAAGCATCTCCACCAGATTGCTTTTGAAAGCAAACTGTAGAGCAGCATAAAACCTTTACATTTTTACACCCAGTCAACATTTAGGATCCCACACCCCTGCACTTGTAAACGAAATATTTAAAATTCCTCCCTGGTCAAAAGGCAGATTAAAACTTGGGACCTGTTCCTCCAACTCCCAGGAGGAATCATGGAGGGTAAGGAGCCATGAACCCCCCAAAATTTGTTTCAGTCACTACTTGGTCAGTGAGAAATTTTGCAAGGAGACCTTCTGAAACCTCATTGCCATGTCACAAATGAGAAAACAAGGACAACACATGGACTTGCTGAAGATGAAAGTCCACAGAAGGAAAAAAACCTAAGAGATAGAGAGTCCTGGCAAACCCATCTTTTTCTGGAATTGACTGCTGATTTTGTTTATATTTATTGTTGCTAACACTGTCCTCACCAGAAATAAACACATTCCACAGAAAGATCCATGTGCAACCCAAATCTCCCAAGGTTTCATCTACTAAGGACTAACCCCAACATTGGAAGAATTATTTAATTTTTCATGTAGAACTTTCTGGTTTTGTAGTTTCTCTGTCCCCTCTGATTACTTAAATAATACATTGTTTTATCTTTGTCAACATTTATGTTTCTTCTTAGTATCAAAGGAAGCTGAAATCCAGGGATTTCTTGGGAAAGATTTTTGTTCTCATGCAAGCGTCTATGCAGCCCCAGGTTTCAGCTGTAGCCCTGCTGCTTTTATTTTTCACATTTGATTAATACATAAATACAATATTTTTCCTATTTGTAGTTGGCAATTCTCATCTGAGATGTGCAGCATTTTCCTGATGCAAAAAGGAAACAAAAGCACTGTGAGTTTATTGTAAACAGGCTCTGATTTTGGACTTGTGAGTTCTCTCAGGCTTTAGAACTGTAATTTAACCCTCTGGACTCAATAAAATTTTAATGATTACATTACAGTGAACTAGTAAAAACATGTAATTTGACACAGATACCCATCAATCTTTAGAGTTTTCATTTCAATATATTCATTGTACTGTGTAAATAATACTCAAGTGGAAAAACTAAATTCTGGGTTTAGTAACAATGCAGTAATGGATAAACCGTTATTTAGAGATGTTTAAAAGTACTTGAAATTTTAAAAATACAATTAATACAAAGAAAATCATATCTACTCATCTAAAATAAGTCAAAGGCAACTTCTTTTGCATCATTTATACCTTAGATATGCTCTGGATGCTTCTGGATTGGATCAAACAGCAAAAACATCCAAGGAAGTGTTTGGATTTGCCCTCATTTGCACAGAATTAAAATGCATTGCAGTGTTTATAATTTGTCAATACCATTTAAAATATTATTTATGGAACCTTTGAGAAACTTTTCATGGCAAACTTACATGGTAAGTTCACTGCTCACAGCTTTGGTTTGGGGTTGGCAGTCTTTGTCAAAATCCAGCATTCCTAATTTTGTGTGAGGATCCATATTCCACAAGAGTTTCTCAATAAAACTGGTAATCACCAGTGTCTTCCTATGCCAACCACCAAAAGCCCAATGTATTTTTGAGAGTTGCAAAAACTGGTCTTGAAAACAAGTATCAAAGCACGTAAAATGGAAACCCAAGAGTGTTTTGTGTTTGTGAAAGTGAATCAGAACAGGGGATAAGTTCTACACTGGCAGAAGCTCCTCGGTATCCAGAAGAGAGAGCCAAGGATCCGGATTCTCCCAAACCCCACACGGGGCATTGCTTAGATGATGACCTTCCATTGTGAGATTCCTTCTGTCGAGGGCTGAGGAGCAGTGAGCAGATTTCAGTGCTTTAATCCCCGGCTGGATTTACACAGCTGCGTTTGCAGCCTCCCCTTAGCTGGGTGCAGGAACATCGTGGGCTCTTCTCTGCCTCAGCAAATCACAGCAGCCCCTGCTTGGTGCTTTGCTCCAACCCTCACTGGCAGGGGATGCTCATTTGTTGGGAATGATCCTTGGCCATGAATGATCTGAAAATGCCTCAGTCTGGTGTCACAAAAAGACTAAACACACCTTTTTTAATGGGTTAGGAAATTCTCCACGTGATATTGTTCACCTCTGAATTTGGGCTAGCTCTAAGTCCTATTTGAGTGTTTCATCCATGTCAAAGAGGCAAACAAAACAGTAAAAAAAAACCCCAAAGCAACATTGTTACCTTCATTTTCAAATATCTTTGAACACTGACTTTCAACCTGTAATCCAAAACCTGAATTTGAACTAAGGAAGCGTTGCTATGTACTCAGAGGTCTTCCTGCTTTGCTAAGGACATGACTTTATTTAGGCCTTGGAGACACACTGACAGCCTGGATGCATATCTGAGTGTTTAGACAGTCTAAGGCACTGTAGTATCATAAATGAACTAAAATTTCTAATGCTGCCTCTCATAAAAAGACCTTTGTTTATGCCACTCTCATCACCATTATTTGTAAGCCATATTGCTTGCCACATTACTGGCCCAGAAATAACTCCATGAGAAGCCCACATTTACAGAGAAGAGCTTCCAGAAGCTTTATCTTCCAATTTCCTCGCATCATTTGATACGCTTGGCTGGACCTCTGAGTAAAAATAAATTATCACTTGAAGTTTGAAGGTGTACTTTGGTAGCGGATTAAAATTCATGCATCTTTTCATTTGATTACTGCTTCAGGCTTTCTTTTTAGGCAGCTTCAAAAGGGGGAATATACATACATATATACTTTTTTTGTGCTGAGCTGCCTTTTTAAGCTGGACAAATATGAGTTACGATGTGCTTCAAGGGAAACAAAAAAGGAGCACATTAAAAACTGTCACTTGTATGAAGAAAATAACTCCTGAAATAGACATTTCCATGTTTTCAGGACAAATTCATCACTATCAGAAGCAGACTTCTTAAATATTCTTCTTAAGTTTGCTGGGAAAGTAAGGCATCTATAGCAAAAAATCCCAACTGCTTTCAAGTTTAAACATAATTTTGCTAAACATCTAACTCATTATTAGGATCTAATGACTTATGAAGCCTACACAGTCAGAGATTTTATCAACAGAAGATTTATGATTTCATTATGATTCAGCAGAATTACCCAGATACCCAATGTGAAAATGCCTACAGTCTTCAGCTCTGTTCCTAATGTGATTCTGTGCATAATGTTTAGTCATCCATGCCTACAGAGAGAAATTTGATCACGAGAATTGGGACATAGTTTAGATGTCTTCTGGAATCTTAATTTGTTTTGGTGGTGGTGTGAGTTTTCACTGTAGAACAGCTCCTGTCCTGCTTCTGTCCCCAGAGCAGAACCCCAGGGTGGGTGAGGCTGGAGGGGCCACAGGGGCTGCTCTGGTGCCACCTCCCTGCTCCAGCAGGGCCATCCCAGAGCACAGGGCACAGCAGTGTGTCCGTGTGGCTCTGCAGTGTCCCCAGGGAGGAGACTCCACAGCCCCTCTGCACAACCTGCTCAGGGCTGGGCACTGCCCAGGGCAGGAGTTGTGCCTCCTGTGCAGGGAATTGCTGGGCTCAGTCCCTGCCCGTGCCTCTGCTGCCACTGCTGGGCCCGGAGCAGAGCCTGGGCCCTGCCCTGAGCCCTCCCTGCACACAGGGACACCCAGGGCTCAGGGCCCCTCTCAGCTGGGGCTCCTCTCGAGGCTGAGCAGCCCCAGCTCCCTCAGCCTTTCCTGGGCACCGAGATGCTCCAGGCCCTTCCTCAGCCCCGCAGCCTCCGCCGGCCCCGCTCCGGGAGCTCCCTGGCCCTGCTGTGCTGAGGATCCCGAGCTGGACACGGCACTGCAGAGGTGCCCCAGGCTGGGCACAGGGCCAGGAGCCCTCCCTGAGCTGCTGCCGAGGCTCTGCCCGATGCCCCAGGGCACCCTTGGCCTCCTTGGCCCCAGGACACTCTGCTGCTCAGGGACAGCTCCTTGTCCCCAGCACCCCAGGACACTCTGCTGCTCAGGGACAGCTCCTTGTCCCCAGCACCCCAGGACACTCTGCTGCTCAGGGACACCTCCTTGTCCCCCAGCACCCTCAGGTCCTTCCCCCAGAGCTGCTCCAGCAGGTTCCCCCAGAATTTTGTTCCTCTGAATTTACCAGAATATCTCACTCCAGCAGAAAACCTTTCCACAGAAATGTTTGTATCCATGGGTGTGAAAGATGCTTCTTCCATCAGCTCTTACATGACAAGAGCACACAATATTATATCTTACAAATGTTTGGTCTCTACCCTACGCACTTTAAACTCACATCCTACAGGGGCACAGAGAACTGTGCAAGGCAACTGAGAACCCGAGTCAGCAACCAAATCCTCTCAGAACAAAATTAATCCCCAGTTCCACAATAAGTTTTTGGAAACACCTAGAAAGGCAGACAGGTCTACTCAGCAGGGATTCATGCACATTCAGGTAAGAATTAGGGTCTATGAGGAGCAGAAGAAGTGAAAAACCCTGAAGGATTGGGCAACTGGTAAATAGATTAGGAAGACAAATTGCCATAAAAAATTTTAGGTGAATAATACTTCCAAAAGTCTTCTATGCAATATTACTTTTAATGGCAAATACAAATATTATACTTTTTCAGCAGAGCAAATGGGACTTTATTATTAAACAGTTTTACAACATTTTTCAGATGCAGACTTTAGTATTTGACACCAACATTTTTTATATCATTATGTAGAGGTGTTTCTTTCTGTGTTCTATCAGAAAAGCCCCAAAATTAATAAATAAAAACACTATAAACTCCCACCTCCATTCACGACTGATTTGAGTATTGTTCAAGCAGACAGGAGGATTGACTCTGATTTAAAGGACTCCAAATTTACAAGTTCTTCAGGGGAATCGCTTATGGATAGCACAGATACCTTCTATCCTCAGCAAGGAAATGGAACTATAACAGGAGGTTAAAATAGTACATTCTCAAACTCTTTGGCTAAATGGCAAAATTCATTTTGTCTGGTTTTACTGCTGGGGTGTTTCCAGGTAAATATTTAGTGAGACACTGGGGCAGAAGTTCTAAGAGTGCCTTCAGATCATTTTCTTTTCAGCAGAGTTGAAGTGCAACAGCCCCACAGTGCAGAGACCTGTGCACAATTCCCACTGCTGCACATCTAATTGCAATTAGGAACCCCTCACTTTAGATGGATAAAAGCCTTAAGAAATTCCCAACAGCATCATTTAAAAATAGAATTAAAAAATACCTTAGTAATTACCATGTTTCAGTTCTCAGGAAAATACTCTGCCTCCAACAGAATCACCTGACAGATGTTGCCATCTACAAACTCCAGTGAAAAGGGGTTGTTTTCCATGGACAGGATGCCTGACCCTGTTGTTCTGTAGCTGCCAACAGCACACAAAAAAATCATTTAATTTAGCTGAGACCAATTATTTTGTCTAGAAGGGAAACTTGGTATTATTTTCCCTTCATCTTTAAAACTGTGTGTGACCTCTGTTGTTTCATTAATAACTACTTATAAAATACAATAACTTAAATGTGCAGGCATTTACTACAACAATTACAGGTCTGGCCAAATGAAATTCCCAATGCTGCAGCCATGGAATACATGAGCATGCATCATAAATTTAGCATCAGCTCTCTATGCTGGCTTGTGCAAATAAGTTCAGAACCAACACGAAAGCCTCTGAAATTGAGAGAACCAAAGCAAACGAGGCTTTGGGATAACACCACAGTCATTTAATGTTCTGATTTTATAAATGTGGAATAGCAGAACAGGGAGAGAACTTGGTCCTGACTAATACATTATCCCAGGAGTAATGAGACAGAACTGACAGATGAGAAAGTCATGCTGGTATTTTCTACAGACACATTGCTTTTTTTTCTGAATAAAAGAAAAATAACAATGCTTTCCAGGGAAAAGCCAGTGGTGTGGAGCTGTTTTTTAGAAAAGTTCAACCAGGACAAAATATTGACAAGACCCAAAAATCAACAACATGGAAATCCTAAAAAACTGCTTAGACAGGCATCTGAATTGAATAAATTAATTATACTAGGCCAAATAAAATCTCTGCTCTGTACATCAGACAGTCACTTAGGGCCTACTCCACTGGAGCTCATTAAAGATTTCTTTTGACTTCTGTGATCTTTGGTAGAGGAACCGAGATTTTTGTAACTTTAAAAAAAATCATCCCTGTTTCCCCAGTGCAATTACAGTAAAAGGCAGAGGGAAGAAAAAAGTAAAATTAAGACCTTGATGTATTATTTTATGGCATAAATAACAATTTAAAAGGTTAATCTAGTAGCACCATGCAGATGGCTGTTAAATGAGACCTTCTCTGTGTTGCTGAAGGTGAAGAGCTCCGGGGAAAATCCAGAAGTTGTCCCTCTGTGTTGCTGGATTGCAGTTGTCACATTATAGGACAAACCTCCTTTCCCTGGCTCCAAAAGCACTGAACTCCTCTTTTTGTGGTGTGTGACCTTGAGAACGCTATCTCCACACCAGGCTATTTAACCTTGATAAATCACTTTTTTTATACATGCTGCACATATTTAGACCTACAGCCACTCAGTTGCTGGGCTTGTTGCAAGAGCTGGTTTCAGATTTCTGTGAAAAACTGAAAACCATCCAGTGATCTTCCTTTTTGTCACGGTGCTGCTCTCCTTCCACAAGGACTCCACAGCAGGTGGTGCTGGCTGGAACCTCACCCCAAACCACGTAGGCCAGAGAACACCCCCAAATGTCACCTAGTCCAGCTCTGGATCAGCTCAATGTCCAGGTACAGCAACTGAGCCACATCTTTTCATCCTTTCTTTGCTGTCAGTGCACTTCTGTAAAAGATTATGGTTGCCTTCACAGCACTCTTTTTTTTCAGCTGCAGCTGAGCTTTGAATCTCTGAATTCTCTCCCTGCATGCCGAGGCAGCGTCTCTGTGTTCCTGCAGGGTAACTCATCACTGCTCCCACTTTCCCTGGGCCTCCTTCTTGAGTCTGAGCTCCTCACTTATCCATGCTGGCCTCCTTCCATGCTTGTTGACTTCCTAAACACTGCAGTTCCCCGTGTCTGTGCTCTGAGATGCTGTCTCTGAATGCCAAGCAGCTGCCCCGTGTCCCTCTGACTCTCCAGGGCAGCCTTCCATTAAGCTGCCAAGAAGATCCCTGAGTAAGCCAAAATTTGCTTTCCTAAAATCCAAGCGTGTGATCTTTTTCTGACTTTGTCTTACAGGATTTAAAGCTCCAGTCCTGTGGTTCCTGCAGGCAAGGATGGCTGTGTCCTTGATGTCTTTGACCAGTTTGTCCTTGGTTTTGAGGAGGAGATGGAGGAGAACGTCTCCCGTACTCAGCTCAGCATTCACCTGCCTTAAGAAATTCTCTTCTGCTGCACCCAAGCCTATTATCCAACAGATTTTGGGGCCGCTGGAGTCTCCCACGGATACAAGAGCCTGTGCTTGCCTGTACTTGTGAACACGAGAATTCATTTCAGTCTCACCAATGTTTTATTTCTGTGTCTATTGGTAACAGCACCACTGAATCCACTTCCAAAGGTGGCAGTGCCACCACCTTGTCCTGTTTGTCCCTGTGACTCTGCTGCTCAGCTGGGGGCGGGACTGCCACGTGTGCCACCTCCTGAGAGTTACAGGTGCAAGGTCCTACCATCAGGAATGGGTTGAGTTAAAGAAGAATTAATAAAGTGCAGTTTAATTTTCTATTAACTTCCACCACTCATCTTCCCACTCTGGTTGTTAGATCACAGCTGTGCTCTGATATGAGATGCTGGGACTTAAAACCAAAATTCATATCTCTTGACCCTCTACCACATCCACACACAGGAAAGCATGTCACTGCATTTCACTGCAGCTGCAAAAAGGGTGATGACAACAATTCAGGAGAATAAATCCTGTAGGAAATACCTCCCGGTGCTTTTAGAAGCAAAACAAATGCTATTTATTCACAAATTTTTTGAATAGTATAAACAAGAGACTTGAAAGCCTTTCCTGCTACTTCAGCTCAAATAAGGAACGTTTTTGTCTTCTCACTGCTCTTATCTCTGCAAGTTGTGGTGACTTTTTCCTCCCTGGTGCTTACTGAATGCAGATGGGACAAAGGCAGGTGCAACACCAGACAGTCACTTTTAACCTGATTCCCTGAGCTATGACCCTCCCAATCCAGGTTTTTAAGTCATTTACCAAACCACCCAGGGTTTAAAATGGCAATGAGTTCCATTCACACAGTCCAGGCTGAGCAGATCATTCTCTTGTTCTTAACCAGAGATTAAAAAACATCACTGGGTTTGGGGGACTGGACAAATAAATATTCTTAATAGTTTTGACTAACATATTTCATCTTTGTGAAAGAGGCACTGGCAGTCACACAGCCAAATCCCACTGAAATTCCCTTCTTGTGAGAAAGATAACTCCCAAAATGCCAAGGTATTTTCAACTACCTTTACCTGAAAGCTCAACAAATCCCTGTGACAAACATTTTAAAGCTCCTTATCCAATGGCAAAGGTGCTCTGCTGACACATCCTGAGCTTTCCAACAAAGGATAATATTGACACATCATCATCACCCCGATCTCATAAAGCAACTCATCATTTATTGAAAGAAGATTCAGTAAAGGATAAACATTAGAATCCAACTCTCTCCCAAAAAAAAACTAAAACAAAACAAAAAGTACCCCACATATCCACAAAAAATTCCTTCATTGTCTTGATTTACAAAATTGCTGACCACAAGAAAAGCTGGTAAAACTGCCAGAGACTTGCAAAAAACCCTAAAGATCAAAGTAAAATAATTTAATACCTTTAGGGTTAGATTAAAAAGATAATAGTTGGATCTGAGTATCCAATCAGGAACATGTATCTCATTATTTAATGTTAAATAAAAAGCAGAACCCCTTTCCTCAGTTTTCCAAAATTTACATTCCTATTTGGATACTGTCACAAAGCTCCCATGATGAGGAACTAAAATGTGAGGGTTCTTTCTTTAGTTTGGAGCCATTTGAATTGTGTTGGCTGGGAGAGTAGAAAAAGCACAAAATTTATGAGTAACAAAATATCTTAAGAGCTAAAATTCTCATTTCTAGTAGGTGAAGTATAAATACATTGGGAATATTAAGTTTGATTGTTTCTTTTAAAATAGCAAAGAACTTCATTTTTCTAACAGCAATGGAAGCACATTCTTATTTCCAGTCTAACTACATTTATGCTTAATTTATATCTGGTTGGTCTCAGAATTATTATTTTTAATTTAAAACAATCCTTCTCCAAAGTTTATTGCCTATGGACTTTCAGAAAGAGCAGCCATTTCCCCTCTCAACCTTTATTTTGCTACACTAAATAAGTCAAGACCTTTTTATCTGCTCAAATAAGACCAGTTCTTTATTCCCCTCATAACACTTGTAGGTCTTTTCCAAAACTGCTTCTGTTTCCCTGCACATTTCTGAATGGACACACAACTACTAGCAATAAATTATTTCCTTTGAGAAGTTAATAAAATGTTCCAGTAACAAGAAAAGTACCCAAAAGCCACCTACACAACAAACCAAGAATTCTCTACAGAGTTCATGAGTTGTGTTTGGAAACTACATTCAGACATGGGGATTTTAGTGTCATTTTCTAAGCAAATCTCGGAATATGCTTAATTCTAGAATGGCTGACAGTGTCAGCAAAGTTAAGCAAAAAAAAAAAAAAAACAAAACTGTGAGGAGGTGATAGAAATTTTAAATTGAGAGAAAAAATAATCCATTACAATAAAACAAAAATCTATAAATCGCTTTTTCAGTTTTTTTCTCTGCTTTTGATATATACAGAAAGTGATGGAAATCGATCTGCACCTTTCCCAAGCCCTGTCATACGGCTTTGCTTTGAAAGTCGGTTTTGCTCAGGCTTAAATAAAAGGATTAAATCTCTGCATCCGCTTGGGCCATTAATTTGGAATAGTTTTGCTTTCCTATATTCAGCCTCAGGAAGAACTCTCCAATGATGCCAACATTCCCAAAACTGCCACTGACTTTAGCACCAGCACCCGGGATAATTCCCTCTTCCTCCTCCCCCACACCCAGACCACGGCTGTGACTTTTGGTTTCGAATTCAGATTGTGATAATCTGTAAAGAACCCAAAGTGTTCTCAGGAAAGGCTCCTGCACAATGAAGACAATGATACAGAGTGAAAGAAAGGCTGAGGGAACAGGAAAGCAAAAAAAGAGCAAAGCCAGTGGCCATGCTTTGACTATTTTATCATTCTTCATGAAGATTTTTTTATCATCACCATATATATTTATGATGTACATGGTTTAAAAATAAGAGGGACAACACTTGAAGCAATCATTTTAATTTAAAAATTATCTAGATTGATTGTAAATAAGCAATGGAATATGAGCAAACTGTATCTTTTGGCTATCAACACAACTGTCATTCCATGTTCAGCAGTAGGGTGAAAAAAGGAACATTTTATACAAATTTAATCTACCCAGCATAAATCCCTACAAGCACATACCAGTCACTGGGACCTTCCTACTCTTAAATATCTGCCTGCATGTGTGGTTTCATGTAAAAATATATAAAGGTGCTCAATGGTCCAATTTCTATTCAAATGTGACTTGGAATTCTGTTTTGCAAGGATCAAGGAAGTCTCCTATGAATGTATTTGATCCACATTTGTAAATACTCCTTGAAATTTTAGGATTAACCAAACAGCCCTCAGAACCTGATTTGAAAAGAGTGCTGTTAAATTTTTTCCCTAGGGTGAGGTAAAACTGTGTGTAGGATCAGGAGCAGTTCCTTTCCAGAGTGTGAAGTTCCAGGTGTGCCCTCCAGCGCACCCCCAGGATGCAACTCCCAGCACAGCTCCAAGCAAGCCAAGACTTAGAAATGTAACAGCTAACCCTGAAAGGGGGAAAGGGAATTATTAAAAGACATTTTTAGCTGAGTGGAAGAACGCTCAGGTGACGTTTCTGAAGTGTCCCATACAGAGCTTGGCAAAGGAATTAAAGAAGCTGGCACATCCCTGATCCCTAAACCCACCCCTCCAGCAGCACTGCCACCTCTCCCCCTGTGAGATCCTGTCCTGGTTTGCTATGAGTGATATATGAACCACCTGAGAATAAAAATTATTTTTCTTCTGCTTTTGATTGGTTCTGGAAAAAGTAGTTCCCAATACAATTGCTGGGATCTGGTCTATAGGACAAGAGTTCAGGTGCGGGGTCAAATATGTGCACAACTGCTGCACATTGTACAAAATTCCCTGTGTAACCACAATGGAACAGGATTTGGAGAGAGGAGTTCCCTTTAAGATGGGAAATAACGTGGAGATTCTATTGCTTAACAGAACAGGACTGCGAAACTTCATACGAGCCAAGGCTCTTAAAATCCATACAAGACAAGAGCACAGTGGTTCCAGTACCAGACTGTGAGGATAACACTGGTCTTCTACTTGATCAGAATTACTTAGGAATGATGATCTGTGCTGTATGAAGTTCTGCCAGATAGTTCTGTGCGAGTTAAACTGTAAAAGTTATGCCTTAATTAAGCCACATTCCTTCCAACCGGTCTGCTTGCCACGAGCCTTAGACAGGAGGATATTTGTTTGTCTCTGATCCTGAGCTCGGCCTGACACAGCTCAGGTTCCCTGAGCATCTCTGCCCGTTTACCAGGTGTGCAGCAAAGACAAACAACAATTCCATCTCAAGTTCCAGAAACATTCTATGGCTGCAAACCACATTTTTCCAAAGGACTTCCCATTGTTTAACAGCCTGTATGAGTTAAGTAGGTTAAGATTAAGAAAAGGAGCACCAAGAAAATATATTTTAATTAACACTGATTAAAATTAAGACGCAAAGCAAGCGCATGAATATGAATTACGACTCCTAAGCAGAAGAATTGTCCTTTGTAAGGTACAAGTAACATGCACAGAAAAATATTACAAGAGAAACACATATCCCACCTCAGCTATGTGCAAAGTGAAGGCCATGAAAGTAACCTTTTTAGTTTGTTATGCATTCCTAATTCAATTAAATGCGAACAAAACTAAGATGAGGATTACATTTGCAAAGACATTTAGCATCATTAACAGTGTCTGCCAGGGAGCTTTTTTCCTTTTTTTTTTATTTCCTGAAAGAGAAAAAAAAAATCACGGACTTTGAAAATTTCTGTTTTTTAAAGCAGAAAGAAAAGCACTTAAAAGTGAAAGCCTGTAGAACAAAATTTTAACCCATAACCAGTTTACGAATTCCATGGGTGAGGAACTCATCTGACACGGCCTTTTCTTCCACAGTGGCAGTAACTTGTTTTGCCAAAGAAAAGATGAAAATAGTGTCAGTATTTTCAGTGCACCCATTTAGCAGCGCCACAATTTTTTGTCCTTTTTTGTTGCTAAAAAAACAAAACATAAACTTGCCCTCCTTCAACCATGTTGAAGAAGACTGATTTACATTAATTTAAGGAAATTTCAGCCTTTCAGGGGTACAACAGACAAGCTTTTAAAACGTCTGAGTGCACAGTGAACTGTTGACAAACACAGAGTCACTCCCTGCAGTCTGTGCTCCAAGGTGAGACAGATAAATCAGCCCTTCCCTGGAAAATCCCTGGGCATGAGGAGCAGGCTCACCAAGCTCCAGTGCAAACCTGAGAGCACAGCACTGGAATAGAGCTGTTGTGGGAACAAAAAAACTCCTGTGGAAGACACTGAAACTTTGGGGGGAAAAAAAAAACAAGCAACAAGTAAAAAAAAAAACCAAACCAAGAAACAAAACAAACAACACAGAAAACTGCAGGGAAAAAATATTCTTAATTTTTACCCTTAATAGTTAAACTAATTGCAAGTCTGATCTGGGAGCAATATATCTTTATTTACACCATTTTCCTGCTAAGATTCCGTGCAGGAGCATCTCTCTGCGTACCCCATAGGCAGCAGCAGCACATTGTGTGCAGAGAGCTCTGCTGTCAGCTCCCGCACAGGAATCACCGCTAACGCTCACTTTCCTGTTATTACACTGAGCAGCTTAATTTCCACTGTGTTTTCCCCATTTGTTTAAGATTCTTGTAGAAAACATATTTATAACCCAGATAGTTCAAATTAGTGACACTGCATTTCTATTGCTAGAGAACAGAGACAAATAAGACACATCAAAGAACTT
This sequence comes from Orthonyx spaldingii, assembly GCA_013397795.1. Classification (NCBI taxonomy): domain Eukaryota; kingdom Metazoa; phylum Chordata; class Aves; order Passeriformes; family Orthonychidae; genus Orthonyx; species Orthonyx spaldingii. The sequence goes on from VZTJ01003620.1 coordinate 980,159, forward strand.
CCCTTTACGTTGTTTGCTGTTGTGTCTCTTCACTCTGATGCTCCACTCCCCCCGAGCAGGCTGCACGTTACGTAATAGTGTGGGTTTGATAATGCTGCAAACAACCTGCAGCAGCCTCATAAAACCTGGTCAAGCAAATCTGCTCCTTGGAAGTTCAGAACCGGGCTGGTGACACTGCTCCCCCTGCCCACACCTGGGAAAAAACCTTAAAAATGTCTAACGGATAATTAACCTTCTCTGGCCACTCTTGGATTACAAGCTAAAGAATGATTTCCTGTTATTTTATGTAAAAGTGTCGTAAACAGCAGAACAAAACCCTTCTGCCTTTTGATTCTCTTTGGATGATTGATTTGACTGCAAAGTATCTACAGACTTGCCAGCAGAGTGTCCTGGGGTGTGGGGGACAAGGAGCTGTCCCTGAGGCAGCAGAGTGTCCTGGGGTGTGGGGGACAAGGAGCTGTCCCTGAGGCAGCAGAGTGTCCTGGGGTGCGGGGGACAAGGAGCTGTCCCTGAGCAGCAGAGTGTCCTGGGGCCAAGGAGGCCAAGGGTGCCCTGGGGCATCGGGCAGAGCCTCGGCAGCAGCTCAGGGAGGGCTCCTGGCCCTGTGCCCAGCCTGGGGCACCTCTGCAGTGCCGTGTCCAGCTCGGGATCCTCAGCACAGCAGGGCCAGGGAGCTCCCGGAGCGGGGCCGGCGGAGGCTGCGGGGCTGAGGAAGGGCCTGGAGCATCTCGGTGCCCAGGAAAGGCTGAGGGAGCTGGGGCTGCTCAGCCTCGAGAGGAGCCCCAGCTGAGAGGGGCCCTGAGCCCTGGGTGTCCCTGTGTGCAGGGAGGGCTCAGGGCAGGGCCCAGGCTCTGCTCCGGGCCCAGCAGTGGCACCAGAGGCACGGGCAGGGACTGAGCCCAGCAATTCCCTGCACAGGAGGCACAACTCCTGCCCTGGGCAGTGCCCAGCCCTGAGCAGGTTGTGCAGAGGGGCTGTGGAGTCTCCTCCCTGGGGACACTGCAGAGCCACACGGACACACTGCTGTGCCCTGTGCTCTGGGATGGCCCTGCTGGAGCAGGGAGGTGGCACCAGAGCAGCCCCTGTGGCCCCTCCAGCCTCACCCAGCCTGGGGTTCTGTGATTATAACACTTACTGACTAAAATTTCATTCCCAGTGCTGGTGGAAATCTGCTACAAACTCCTTATTCCAGTTAGCACTGCCTGCAGCTCTGCAGGACACAGAACTGTCGGAGCTGAACACAAGACAGAGCCGTGGCTCTGGGAAGAGCAGGATGCTGTGGGCTGCCTGGCAAGCCCTGCTCTCTCTCAGCCCACTCCCTTGCCTGTCCTTTTCTCCTCATTCACTGGAGGCATTTGTCTGCTGAGCAAATCGAGGCTGACAGGGAAGGTCACTGTGCCCAATTGTAAGTCTCAGCACACAAATGTGCCTTTTGGCTCCCCAAACAGTGACCGTGTCCTATTATTGATAAAGCCTTGAAAAGACTCTAATGCATCTTCATTTCACAAAACAACTGCCTTCAAGGTTGCTCCGAGAAAATAAGCAGCCAGGATGCTGAAGAATTCTCCAAGTTGGCGTTCTCCTGAAGATTAAAAGATAATAACACTTCTATTAGAATCACTCTGCTACGCTGTATTGATCTCATCAGGGAGGCCACTGCAGGTCTAATATGAACAGAGCAGTTTTAGAATTAATCACAGGAGTTTTTATTATGGTTCATAGGGCTCCTCATTCAAATGGCATCGTTTGCAATATTTATGGCCTAGCTTGGTTGCCATTATTAAGTGCAAGTGTGCCACATGGTGTCTGGCCTGCTGTGTTAAAACACAAAGTCATTCCTCAAAAGTAAATCTTATCTAAACTATGCACAAAAAGCCAATTACTTTTTGATTTACATTTTAATTTCACATTCAGCTTTCCCCTTATATACAAACCCCTTACTTAATCTTTGTTTTGGATTAACTAGCACAGGCATACAAGGTACACTCCGTAGTTTTAAGTAGACTCTTGCAGCATATTAATGCACTCTGCTCAAAAAGATCTATTTGGTCTGTGACAAGGTACACTTTCTGTGTGAGAGAAGCAAATGAAAAGCTGGAAGAAATAGAGCACCTTGGAAAGTGGACTGGCCACTGATCTTCAAGATAAAACACACTCATTAAGACTCTCAACTTAGACTGTGCATTTGGAGATGGAAAAAGTGTTTGTCAGTGTCATAAGGAGCCCTCAGTGACCAGATCCAGTAGTGATTTAAGGCACAGCTCTTTCATTTCCATGCTCCTTGTTTTGCTGATTTGGTTTTTTAATCTTCTTTGCCACCACTTCACCCAAGCTCAGGTTTCACTCATGCACATTCCTGTCTGACTGACCCCAACAGCATTTTCCTGCCATGAGCATGACAGAAGTTGAATCTCAACAAAGGTGAATGAGCACCTACACTCCTGATGCTGCTATTACACTAATTAGTGTCCTGGAAAAATATGACAGCAGGGTTCTTGTTGGGTTTGGTTTGTTTCTTTCAAACCAGAAAGAACTTCAGAAAGTCTGGTAAAGTATATTGAGAATTTTTGTTCTAAAACTCAGATTCTATTGAGTTTTTAGTGAATTTTGGGCATGAAAACTGCACTGACCTTTCCAAGGCCGTATAAGGAATGTCCACACCAATTTCCCATTAAACCTCATCATTAACCTATAATAAAATGAATAAGCATTGCTTGTATAAACATCTCTGTTGACTTGAAAATCCCTCATATTCTCTTAACTCTATTTGAAAACAAGCCTTTATTATGACATTCATTTAATTAGAGGGACTAATTATACATGGCAAGCACATACCTAAACGCTTTGAAGGATGGAAAAACATTTGATGAACTTAGAGAATAACTGTATTTATCTGCTTAGTCAATGCAATAAAACAGGTCAGGTCACGCTTGCTTCTCCCCACAGCGCAAGGTGGGAAGCAAAGGAAAGACAAAATAAAAATGAATTGGCAAATGCCTCCCAATCCATTAAGACTGCAAGGGATATACATTTACAAGGGATATTCACTAACAAGGGATGTAAAAGCTCTTAATGGGGTAGACAAAAGTAATGCCAGGTTGTGCTGAGTTGCACCTGCTCTCCACTCCCAACCTGATCTCAGCATTCCCTGCCCCAGTTCAGTCCTTCCAGGATTCTGCTGTGAACATCTCCACCAATTCCTGCATTCTCCTGAACAAAAGGACCTGGGAAGCAGAGTGGTTTTTACAATACATACACTTGAATACACACACATTTATTGTCATCTTGCACCTATTCCAGCCCACTCATAACTTCCATAAACAACTCTCCCAATGAATTCTTTGGTAACAGAAACACCAACCCATGTAATTTAACCTGACGGTCAACAGCAGTTTACCACAACATGTTGTTAGAGCTGTTTGCTTCTGCTTTCTGTGTGTTCTGCACTTAGTGTGGAAAATAAATATATTCATATTCATAATATTCATCACTTTGTTGATCACTGCACTTTAAAGTCAATACAATCAAAACTGAGATTGGAATACACCTCATGCCTCTCACAACATCCTAGAAATCCACTTATGTGCTTATTTTGATAGCTAGTGAAAAATAGTTGTTTTGTGTTTTGTTTTGGGTGGTTTTTTTAAAGCAACTTCCTATTTACAGTGAAACAGAACTCTGAAAATGAACTCTTGAATCACAACACCACCTTATCTACCCATCTTTACCAGGCAGGCTCCTGCAATAACATATTGACTATCATTTTCACCTCTGACAGATCTAACCTGAGTCCCCCAGAGTGAAAGATTAGGAAGTTAATCCATTTTGAAGTGCTGCTGCAAGATATTAATGCTTTCAAAAACAAAAGTGATGGATGAATATTATTCAGGTCAAATAAAATCAGAGTTCGAAGAAGAGCTAGCCAGGTTTCAGTTGCAAGAAACAGTGTATGATAAAATCAAACCATGAGACAGGGCACCAAATGGGAATTCAAACACTCATTTATTCCTAGTTTAAGGAGATACTTTAACTTCATCATTGATTTAACACTAGAATGCAGTTTTCAGCAAGTTTATTCAAAATCTACTATAGGATGCTTTGGGAGAGATGGCTCTGATACCAGCTCTGTTTTCAATATCATTCTTTAATGTCATTTTCAGAGATTTGCAGCCTCTCCTGCGTGTATGTTCCTACACACACCATGTGCATGCATATCCTGATACACACACATAAGTGAGTGCCTTTTCCACCAGATTTCATGCCACATATGAAAACGCAGCTTTCTGAAATCCTCCAAGTGCTGCATTCAACACCTCGAGTTCATATTTCAGGCTCTATTGAATTGATGCATTTTTTTTAAAGTGAAATTGCCTATGCAATACTGTTCAAGTGGTTGTCATTAATTATACACTTGTATTTATGTCATAATTTAGTGTGCACTTGAGAACAGTAATTCAGATTCACTTAGATTTGGTTCCCCAGCTAAAGGGAACGAGACTAATTGATACAATAATAGGGTGACACTTTGGCTGGCCAAGATGGGAATCCCCAAACAGGAATAACCAGAAAAAATCTCCAGAGGGTATCAGGAAAGGCTGAACACATGGAAACAGTCCTGAAAATATACAGCAGGGCAGCATGGGGCAAATCACCCAGTTCCACCCAGGATTCAAGCATTTATAAATATGCTTTTACACATATTTAAGATGTCCAGTCAAAGTTTAAGGTGCTCAATACCTGGGAGCCACTGCTGTGCTTCCCTCAGCTGCCTAAAGAAGGGAAAACCCTGAAGGAAGAAGGCAGGAGTTCCTAAAGAACAGACAAAATAAATACTACCAGAAAAATGTTTTTCTTACACCAAGTTTTACACAATGTTGCCTTGAAACTGAATATATTTCATTAAACAAGAAAGAAATCAGCAACCAAAAAGCCCAACCCAAAGTTTAACTCCTAGAACAGGCATCTAGAGAACTAAAGAACGGGGATGTCCCCATTTTCCTTTGAGTTTATTCTCTAGATAAAATGGTTAGGAACTATAGAACAATTACAGAAGCACATCTTCAAAATCCTTCCTTTATTTTCCTTGTTTCTCTGATACACTGCCCCAGAAACTTCAGGGGACTTCCTCAGCTCTAATCAATCCAGATAACCCTGTTCTCTAGACTGATTTTTAAATCATCAACCAAAAATGAGTTTCAGTCAGAAGCTGATAGGCAAAATCAACCCCTCACAGACATATTTTTATTTTACTGTCTAAGTAAAATAAAGGAAAATAATTTTTCCTGAGAGAAGAAGGAACTTAACAGTAGTAACTGTTTAAACATGGCAGATAAACACAGCTTACACCAAGGCAACATAAAACAGCCCAAGATACTGAACTTCCTCCTGGCATAATTGTGACTTAACATAAGTCCACAGGAAACAGCATCATCCTGTGAGGAATTACTGACAGCACAATGGTGTCAGTAGGAACAGATTCAAGATACATTTCCAACCCTCAGCAAAGCTTGTTAGCTCAGGTCTTGTGGCAGAATAACCCAGAATCCCAATCCAAACTGAGCCACAAAATTCTGAACAAATATCTGCCCAGACTTTCTGGCTGTGCAGCCACCCCGGGAGCGAGTGTGGTCCCACACAGTCCCGTGGCTCTGGGCTGCAGCAGGGAAATGAGTTCTGAAAGCGGCACAAAGGGTCAGGGTGTCAGAGCTGCTGGTGGCACTGGCAGACTGCAGTGCCAGGCAGGAGGGGCAGGGCACGGGGACGTGGCTGTGCCGTGCTCGGGGGTTTCACCTGACAGCCACAGCCACGGCCACAGCCAGCCCTGACCTCACCAGCTCCGGCTGGGCACGGCCACCCGAGCAGCTCAGGGACAGACACAGGGACACGGGGACAGACACGGGGACACAGGGGCACAGGGACAGGGACACAGGGACAGACACAGGGAGACAGGGACAGACACGGGGACACAGGGACAGGCACAGGGACACAGGGACAGGAACACAGGGACAGAGGGACAGGGACACAGGGACAGGGGTACAGGGACACAGGAACAGGGACTCAGGGACAGGGATACAGGGATACAGGGACAGACACAGGGACACAGGGGCACAGGGATACAGGGACACAGGACACACTGCCCAGCTTCCCTGTGCCCTCCCCAGAACCATCCCCTTCTCCAGGGGCACTTCCAGGTCCCACAAGAGAGACACTGGAGAACACCCCCTCCGTGGCAATACAAAGAGTTTGTTTCAAAGCAAATACAAAGCACAGCACCACAGAGCATCACGTGCATGCATCACTTTACTCCGTGAGTTATTTTGTTTTAATTTTGGTGAGAAAAACCCCACAATATAAATGTTGGCTTCAAAGTCAAAGAGCACTTTTAGACACACGTGGAAGAAATCCCGGGAATAAGTTGTCTCCAGTCAACTGACGCTGCACCATTTCAGAAAAATCATTTTAAACTGTCAGTGATCTGCTTATTACATGCTTGACTAATTCCTTGAACAGAGGAAAGCCCCACATGACTGCAGAGCAGATAGAGGAGACGGATGATATACGGACTCTCTTTCCATAGAATCCAATTGCTGGTTTCTATAAATATGAAAATATATTTTTGTGATACAAGCAATGGCAAAACCTGACTTAGCCTCCTGGTCTGCTTGCAAATGCAAAGGTTTTTCACAGTGAGAAAAAGCCTGGGATGTGCCTTGGATGCAATGATGAAGCCTCAAATCCCTACAGTGTGAGTCTGATTATAAATTTCTAACTCCCATTTAGGGTTTTAATATGGCAGAGATTCACTGGGAATACATGGACTGAGATTCATTTTCATTTCCCTACTGGGAGGTGTTTACTGCAAAGAAGCTCAACTTTTTGTATTGTACATTGATATTCTCCCTAATTATTTTTTACCCCCTGTGCCCTCATGAATTCCCTGTGATCTTTGTCGAGGGACCACATCTCAAACCTAGCCATCTTAATCTTTTAGATCAAAGTGTGGACTGAATAGACTCAAAGTCAAATTATGGGATAAACTATTTTCAAAGCTAACATCATAAATAAGAGGCAGGAAATGAGTAGCAGTGGGAGGTTACAGAGCACCTTTCAACTGAAGAACAGGAGATTTATGTAGAGTGCTCCTTGTTAACAGAGCAAGGGGTGAGGCCCACCTGGTTTAGTCCCCAAAAAACAGGACATCTTGAGAGGGAGAAGTGGAGGCACTTGGGGATGGGTTGGGGTTGGTTAGACTTTACAAACTCACAAAAAGTTTCAAAACCCTAAATGGGAGTTAGAAATTTATAATCAGACTCACCCTGTAGGGATTTGAGGGCTCATCACTGCATCCAAGGCACATTCCAGGCTTTTTCTCACTGTCAAAAACCTTTGCATTTTCAAAAAGTTTTTCCTCAGCTTGGCTTGGAAACTGGATGCACTTTTATTTAGGCTGCCTGTTCACCTTCCAGTGCAGAAATCCATGGTCAATGCTCGTGAAACCCTTGCTGCAGCCCCAAGCCCAGGAGCAGAAGCCAGATCACTGCACCACAACTGTCCAACACCTCCACACCCTGTCCCAGGGCATCAGGGGGACAACTCCTTTCTTTCCCCCTGGAGTAAGGCACTCTCTACCCAAACTGCTCCGCAAACTCTCCCCAGCTTTACCAAACCCCACAGGTGTGCCCAGCACAACTCAGGTTTCACTTGTCTGAGGCCACCAAACCCATGGAGTTCACCACCCTGAGTATTTATCCCAGCTGAACATTGGGATGTTTCTACACCAAACCCACTCAGTCCTCCCCACCTGCAGTAGAGCTGCACTGTTTCTACCAGATACAGGCTTGGTGCTGCTGCTGGAATTATTAGATCTGTATAATCTCCCCAATTTACTCCCAAACTACCCCTGTTCCAGAAGCCAAAGACCAGACACTAACACACATTTCTAATTACTAGAGATGGGGAAATTGTTCTATTCCACCTCCAGTCCCTGACAAGGACACCACACCTACTTAATTTCAGCTGCTCCTGTTTCTCTGGCATGGTGAGAGGCACTCACACCCCAGAAATGCTGTGCCTAGTCAGTGCCTAGCTGCATATGTCAAATGATCCACTGCCAAGTCGGGCTGGTTCGATTCCTTTCATCAGCGGTGGTGAATCACTTCTCTTAGCATATGGTTACACATCATGTGTCCAACTCTACTTCTGCCCTCTGAAAAATCATCTGAGGAGGGGTTTACTGAAGTTTTAGATATGGAGAAATTCAACAGTGAAAATTATTGATGCTCACCATTATCTGTTTGCACACACAGTCGGCAGGCTGGGCAGGGAATGTTCACATAGCAGCGCTGGATTAGTATTTTTAAACTCTTTCTATTATTGATTTAACCACTTGAAGCTGCTGGAAGCAGATTTCCTGTCACAGCTTTAATGCAAGAGGCATTAGGGAAAATCCCCACTGTGGAGGTGTGCAAAAACACTCACACATTAAATGGTGAGATTTCACTTTTCATCAGCATTGTGTACAACCCCAAATCCCCATTTTTATTCTACTCAGCTAGATAAGAAACATGAAAGGGGAAAAGTTTGGGTTGGTTTGGGGTTTTTTTTTTTTTCTCATTTACTTTAGTCCTTTCTAAAGACCAGGATCCTGCAGTCTACCCAAACCAAGCAGCACTTTCTTCCTCAAGTCGTTCCATTAAAGTTAATGCAGCCACTTGCAGAGCAGGGCTATTCAAAGGGAGCAATGGTATCAATGCAGCTCTGCGTGATCACAAGGCCATTAACAAGATCTTTTAAAAAGGAAGAAAGTGGCTTTGTCAGAAGCTGAAATGGACCAGACCGTGCAACACTCTTAAAACTGCTCTTGGCCAAGGCAGAGGGCAAATTAGTTTCTTAAGTTAAAATAAAAATTAAGGTAACTGACTTCCAGACAACAAAAAGAAAACAATCCACTTAAAGTTTTATCTTCTCTGCAGCTGAGAATTCGTTCAGATTGAGGCAGGATGTGGAGTCATGGTTTAAAAGCCATTCTAGAAGTTCCACACTTGCCATGCCATTCTTTGAATAGTCCCTCTCTTAATTAACCTAAAATAACTCCTGTGCAAGAACGGCTCATAAAGGAAACACTCCCAAAAGTGTAATGATTTTCAAATTCATTGGTAAGTGTTACATCCTTCACTTATTTTTCATGTTTCTGCATCTCAATTCTAAGTGATTGTTTCATTGATGCCAACAAAAATTAGCACATCATTGCCACAAATCAAATCTATTCGTTGCCTTGACAATGCTGCCCTTCAGTTCTGTAAACACTTGAAAATGAAAAAGTTCCAAACTATGAACAATAGGCCTAAAAAACCCTCTCACCACCCAAGTCCAAACATATTTCACTTGTGCGAAATCAGGCAGCAAGGTAACTCTCATTGTACTCTTCCAGTGCCTGAAGGGGTCCTACAGGGAAGATGAAGAGGGACTTTGTGCCTGGAATGACAGGACAGGGGCAATGGCTCCCGCTGCCAGAGGGCAGGGTCAGATGGGATCTTGGGCAGGAATTGTTCCCTGGGAGGGTGGGCAGGCCCTGGCACAGGGTGCCCAGAGAAGCTGTGGCTGCCCCTGGATCCCTGGCAGTGCCCAAGGCCAGGTTGGACATTGGGGCTTGGAGCAGCCTGGGACAGTGGGAGGTGTCCCTGCCATGGCAGGGGGGGCACTGGATGGGCTTAGAGGTCCCTTCCAACACTAATCATTTGATTATTCTATAGATAATTGCAAAACTTCAAAATATCCCTGTATACTGAATATTCGGGTGTGTCTGGGCACTGATTAATGTCCTAAACCACTTCACCCATCCCACCAACATCTGCAGCTCTGTTGGCTTCAAGGACCGCTCAAAGCATCACTATCATGGAACCAGGGGTATTTCATTTCCTACAGACTCCAAGTGAGCAAAGCTGAAAAGCACAGGGGAAACACTGAAATAAATTGCTTTTAAAAAACATTCTACTCTGGATTTAAATACAAAATTCCTATGACAAACTCTGTGGTTCACTGCTAAGGTGCTAGCATGCTTCTCTTAAAGCCACTTGGTCTGTAGGTCCCACTTATATGTAAAATGTGTCCATTGCTGCTTACAAATCCGTATCTGGCAGGACTGTGAGTCTGAGAAAGATTTTTCTATTTGATTGAAAATAGACAACAAGAAAAAATAAAATTAACCAGAGCAGAAATTAGATAATTGCCCAAAATCAGCTACTACTCAGTAAATTTATTACACTGAACTTTGACCTGGAGAGATCCAAAAGTGCAAAGATACAGCACCAGTGAAAGACAAAAATGGGGGTGTTTCAGTGGTGCTGATCAGAAAACAGAGCTTGTGAACAGCAGCAGGGCTTGGATTTATGGTGCAGGAGAGGCAGCGAACCCCTGGCTCTCTGGGAGCGCTGCTCTTTGACAGTCCCATGCTTGATTATGCTCATTTTCTACTTCAGCAAGCAGCAAAATTTTATGAGATCCACCCCCATAGATGTTTGTTCCCTGACAATCTGGTGTACAGTTACAGAAGTTGCTAAATATGATTATTACCAGGGAAGCAAGGAGAAAACAGAAATATTATAACCCAATATGCAAATCCCAGTGATTCCCCTTCTGTCCCCCACCGGGAACAAGGTCAGTACGAGGCACTGCCACTCAAACCCCACAAACTCCACAAACAGAGGAGCACAAACCAGTAAATTAAGTTCCTGAGTAGAAAATTATTTAGCTATATTTGAAGATAGCACGTGGGTAATATTGCTTTGTCTTCCTCCAGCAGTAGGTGGGTTTTTGTCTCTTTTAATCAGGGGGAAGAAGGTTTGTAGTTACTCAGCTGCAAATGGGGCACAAGTATCCACTCCTGGTGGAACCCAAAGCTGTAGTCACAATGCCTCATAATGCACAGAACAGAAAATCATTTTTGGTGCAATTCCTTCATTCATTTTTTCTGTGTCTGTTTCAGTCTGTTCTCATCCTGTAAATGAAATTATGCCCTTTTATTCCTGCTTGGCCAGTCAGAGTGATTTAACTGGGAGCAGAGTACTGTCCTCCCTGCCCTGCTTTCCCCCAGTTATTTTTGATAAATCTGAGGCATCAGGCAGGTGTGCCTGTCAGGGATCCTTCTCCCTGCTGCATGGAACTGCATCCTTTCATTAGCAAATGTTGCCAAACAAAGCACTACTCTGACAACTTCTCATTTCCAGGCATATTACAGGGTTCCATCTTAGACCAGCTTTACTGTTATAGATTTAGATTGAATCTGCCTCACTAAGTTGTGCCATTCTGGGCTGATGACAAAGCCCGAGCTATCCATATGCCTAATTGCACTCATAAATGGAGCTCTTAGCAGGCTGTGGTGGTGATGGTGCTACAGTTGCTGTTTATGGAATTGTTCTCTAATTCCCTTCTTTCCTAAGCTGAAATATTTTTTCCTAGGATTTGCACACATTCTGAGGGAGAATGGTATTTTTCATGAAATGTACTTGGCCTGCAAACAGCAGCAGAAGGGAAAGGGAATGCAAGTGAGAAATAATCAAATGGGGGAAAGAAAAGGTAACTGTGTACCCAGCCTGAGAGGAAATCATCCCAAGCATGAGAGCAGACACAGCCAAGCTCCACAAAAGGGGCAGCGAGGTACCCAAGCACCCAAGGAGCCATCTGGGTTCATTCACCTCGTCATAAACTCCTTCCAGACAAACTTTACCTGCCCAATTCCCTGCTGGGCCATCTCTGCTCCCTGGGCAGGGACAGCGCTGGGAGCAGCTGGAGCTGGGCTGGTGCAGGGTCAGGCTGGATATTGGGAAAGGTTCCGCTTCCCCCAGAGGGTGCTGGGCACTGCCCAGGCTTCCCAGGGAATGGGCACGGCCCCGGGGCTGCCAGAGCTCCAGGAGCCTTTGGACACCGCTCCAGGGATGCTCGGGGCAGTGCTGGGGGTCTGGGCAGGGACAGGGCTGGACTGGATGATCCTTGTCGACATTACAGCTCAGGGTATTCTGTGCTGATGATCTTCACTCACAAAGTGATTCCTTTAAGGTTAATTATCCACATCTGGAATAATTCCGTGGGGAAATACATAAATTTATATGTGCACCAAAACTTTCAGACCATATAATTTGTGCTTTCTTAATATTCATTAACATGAAAATCTCCCCACACCTGTTGCTTGCTTTTTGAGTCTTTTCCCTGGTGTACACACAAGATGTGAAATCACACAGGAAATTCCTTAAAGTAACATTTGGACGCTTTGAAATTACATTCCCATTTCAAACAGGACTCAGTTTAAAAAAGGCAACAAAAGTTTAACAAATAAGGAAATCAGTGAGTCACTTAAACCACTGTGGGTCAGATTAACATAAAACTTAACAGAGAACATAAAACAAAATGGTTACCTGGAAAAATTCTTTGTTTGGGTAGGGGAAGGCAATCTGGGAAGATGCTATTTCTCACTAACTGAAGTGAGAATGACAGAGTGGCCTAAAACATTTTATGAGAATTATTTTATAAATGCTCATGTGGAAGAACTCAAGCCTTTGAAAAGCAGTCTTCAAAATTGTTACTGATTTGCTTCATCTGATTAGAATGATGCTTTCAAAAAATGTTAAAAATCCAAATATAGACCTTTCTTTCACTCTCTGCTGTCCTGGCTCCTTCCTCCTCACTGTAGCAATGTGGAATTCTATCAGTTTGGGTGTAAATACATTCCTTAGAGGTGATTAATTCCTACAGCACTAATGGTCTTGGGAAGATCTCTGGAACTATGGCTGTGGCAGATCTGAGAGAATCCCATTCCTCTCCCCCAGTACCACTCTGCCAGAAGGGATGGGCCAGTCCTGTTCTGCAAGTTTGAACAGTAATTTTATCAAAATTCTCCTTTTCAGGGTATCCCAGGCCAGCTGACAGGACGGTTATTCTGATATTTGCAAGCTGCTTAAAGCCCTCAGCCCATTTCTGCCACTGTGAACTGCCCAAGGGATGTGATGCCAGCAAGACCTGGGTGCCTCGGGGAGAGTGCTGGGCTCATTTATAAGCTGGTCAATGGGTTTAAAGGCACTCAGACATGCATTAAAATCTGTCTGAGATGGGAGCTTGAAGTTAATTTTCAATTGATTCTGTCTTGCAAATGCCACTTAAGTAAGAACCTCAGTCTTTTACTTTTTTTCCCCTTTTGTCTTCTTCCTCCAGAAGGCAGAAGCTTAATTAGGAGGATACCATTCTGCTTTGCTTCTCACAAGGAGTGTAACTGCCACATTCCAATAATCATTGTTACATGTGGACCATACTTGAAGTAACTCAGAGAATTTAATTCTCTACAAAAGAATGATGTAATACAGTGCACAAGCCAGACTGTAAAACCACTAGGTATCATTGTTCACCTAAGCCTATTTCACCTTGCAGATTTAATGCTTTTCTGTTGAGAAAGAACAGGTTAGGGAGAGTCAATTCCACAATTTTAATATATAAGCAAAAAAAGAGAAAAATTACCCCAGCCCGAGAGGTGGAACGGTATTGATTTTGCAGTTTTTCACAGGAGTGCAATATCAATTCTGTTTGCAATCATTTTGCATTACTAATCAGCTCATTACCAGTCAGTCAGACAATGTTAGTTTATGCTACAATACACTCGCGGGTCATTTGCCAATAGCAATGAAATTTCACCGTGTAGCAGGTGAAATTTTGTGTCACTCGCGGTACCTGTGGAGGCTGATCTGCAGATCCGCTTTACTGGTAATGAGAAAGCTACCAGAGACAGTAAAGCCATGGTGCTCGTGAGGAAATATGACATTTACAAAGGAGGAAGCGTCTTCTGGAGTGGAAATTCAGCAGCTGAGAAGCAACAAGGAACATGCAGTTAAAGGGGCTTAAATCGAATAACTCTTCAAGCAGCAGCCTGGCTTTAGCAGTAATAATATGCAGCTTAAATCTGGGTCCATAACATGCAAAACTCAGGCACAGCCACTGGAATTGTTTTATTTAATCAAAATACCAGGATTGTTAGCAATACAAATGTGGCCTGTGACACTGCAAGGGCCACAAGGCTACAGTACATCACAGAAATGTAAGCAGCATCTTAAGATGGTTGGGGAAATTTCAACTTTCTTCATAAATGTATAATCCTTCTACACAGTTGGGTTTGAAAGCTTCAGGCACACTTTAAATATGCTGGAATTTTCTATTTTGTATTCCTGCGGTATTATTTTCTCCATAAGAAAGTATGGAGCCTTCAGTACAATGCTATTCTTTAGAATGCAAAGAAGCAAGTAAAAATTGGTATATTGGGTCCTTCCTTATTTCTATAATCCATAAAACTTATGAAAAACCAGTCTCTTGAAATTTATTTCAACCAACGACACAGAATATGAAGTGTAAGGACAAGTAGTCCACTGAAGAACTCTATTAGAAAATAAAATTTATGTATATATGTAAATACTCTCCCTAAATATCAGTTAGGATTGCAGAGTCCTTCCAGCATGGTGTTTGTATTCAGAATTTTCAAGAAGAATTATTTTCAAAGTTGACAGTAAAACTTATCCTCTGTTCTCTTCCATGTATGTTGGAAATCTTAATTACTTTCTTCAGTATGTATTATTGTTACTTCAACACTTCTAATTTGGTTCCCAGTATGATAACTATCTTTTGAGAAGCAATTATTCTATGTTTCTCCTTATTACCTGCTCAGCTTTTATTTATTCCTCTATACTGAATTTGCTTTGTAAATGAACCTCATCGCTGTAGGACTTTGTGGGTTTCCAAATAATTTAGCTTTATGAGAATACTCTGAGTCAGAAAGGTGCCACTACAGAGATTTAAATCAAAAATGAGCACCAGACTATCCAAGACACCTCAAGTAAAAGTGCAACATGCAACGTGCACGTGAGTAGAATGACATGAAAACCAAGAATGACATGAAAACCAAGAACTTTCAGTAATATTAATACCCAAAATGTCTCAAGGCAGATTTGAACCCCCAAAACTCCCAAGCACACACACACAAATCAGGAGTGCTGAGGTTCAGCAGACAAATTCCTCCTTTTTTCCCAACAATCTGCCTTTGCAGTGGCCATTCTGCTCTTGAGGAATTCTTTCCTACATTCTCAGAGAAGATCCAGGTTTGGTGGGCAGCACAAAGAGTTGCCAAAGCTAAACCCTGGCAAGTTCCAAACCTCTGCTGAAAAGAACAGGGACGTGTTTCTAGGACAGGCCAACAAGCACATATTTTTAAAAGTTAAATAATTTCTTTCTCTGGATAGGTCCTAAAAATATGTCTGCATGTAAAAGTGTCCATTCAGGTGAGGTCTTCCAGCATGGTTCAAGCTAAGGCTCATCCCCAAGCAGATGGAGACAGATGTTCCTCGGGGGGATTTCGTGTGGCCCCAGCAAAGGGCATTCCTCAGCACAGGCTCTGTGTCAGCTTTGGCAGGAGCAGATCAGCTGCCTGCCAACAGCTTTGGAGCTATGATGTGAGGATAGAACAGCTTCAGGTTTATACAAAAGGGACACAACTTTGTTTCAGTCCTTCTTCCAGCTCTTATATTGCTTTTACAGGCTCTTCATTTCCCCATCCTGAATGAGATGTACTGAGGAACATCCTCAGTTTTCCATCAAACAAAGCAATTTGGATGCCAAAACCACTCACCCAGGTTCAAACAGGCCTTAAAAGAAGATGCAGTTCACACCTTTTCCATCTGGCACTGGGCTATTTGGCCTTCAGACAGAGCCACTCACCAGCAAAGCTGAGGAATGATGTTCCTCATCGGGCACTTCTTTGCAATTTCTGATCATGTCCCTGCTGCTATTAAGATGCACTTTCATTGTGCCCTGTGAGATTGCAACTGCATGCTTTACAATAGTGTTATATATTTTAATATTGTGATATTATCTGCTAGATATCACCCTTATTAGATACTAGACAGAGCATTTATCACACTTAAATGCTTCACAGTTCCCAACCCTGAGTGTATTTTTATTAATGTATACAGGTGATAAGAAATACAGAGTGGAGCAGAAATTCAACTGAGAACCAACATTACCACCCATTTCAGACTTCCTAATATTTTTATCCATTGTGAGAGGTGATTTGCCCTGCAATGAAATGTTTATCTTGGATAGCCCCACCTCACAGCAGTAGCCCTTCTAAACACTCCTTGAAAATACTCACAGATATTATCTGGCTCTGATTCCTCCTTCCCCTGCTGGATTCTAGACAAAGATTTGTTCTCTCTGTTCTGTGCTCAGTGTGGACAGACTGCTGGTGTGAAGAATTCCTGTCCTGGATATTGTACCCTGCGAGAGGTGTTTTCCTCACCCCGGGCTCCATCCAGTGCCGAGGGGCTCCCTGGAACACCCCTGCTCCACCAGGAAAGGGGAGCAAGATACAGGAACAGGGATTTTAAACTTGTTTATGCTCAATAGTCAGACAGAGTCAACAAGCAATCCAGGGAAGCCTCGTGTAATATTATCCCACTCACTTCCTTTTAGGCAATAAGACTGCACTTCCCTCTTTGCACAGAACCTGAACATTCAGTGACCCTGCTGCATGAAAAATGCCTTTCAAAGGCTCTCTGCAGTGTTGTGAGGGCTGAAATATTACATTTACTGTGGAAATAGATCTGTTTGCTAAGGCTAGTGGGCTAGGAACACCCACACTTACCAACAATGCCAAAGAAAAAAGAAAGATTTTTTCTACACAGAATTTCACAGTAAATAATATATTTGTAATTTTCACATTTTACTCTCTTGGGCTTTATTTCTCTCACTGTCTCCTTTGCACTGTAAACCTTGGAGTACACATCTAGAATTTAAAGGCCCAGGATATACCAGACAGTGATCCTCACTCCTTTTCCCAAGTTCCTGCTTGTATGACACAGCCTTGGGCTTTCCACAGCACCACCACAATAAAAGAGTACAACAAAAACACCAGAAAAATTAAGTTCATTACAGATCTATGAAAAAGCTCATTTTAACCTGATTATAGTTAACTAACTGGAAACTCAAATTTGGTCAAGTGCAACACTAACCAGACTTCTCTGTGCAGCAACCAAGACATCAGCTCTCTTTGGACTGACCTGTGATTGCTTACATGGTCAAAAAGAACACTTTTCCATAATCAAAATAAAGACTACACTCTAAACTCAACAAACAAACTCCCTGGGCAGTGGCATTTCCCTCTGCTGGTGTTTCGTTTTAAATAAACTGCACTGTCCCAGCAGCCTCAGCAGTGCAACCCCTGAGCAGGGACAGCACAGCTGGGGTCAGAGTACAGGCTGTGATCACACTCCAAACACACCCGGAGAGGGTGGAATGGAGATGCAGGAGATTAAACTGACAATTCCCAAAGCATTCAGCTGTGCACCCCGAAAGTCTCCCACACCGAGCTGCCATGGGATAAGGAAGATCTCCCAGGACAGGAGTAAGGGGACAGATTTTTCCAGTGGGAGGAAGAGCACTACAGGAATCTGGGCAGTCAGCAACACTCCCAGGGACCAGGAAAAAGGATCGGTTAGGGAGCAAAGCTCTTGAGAATTCCTGAGAAGTTACCAAGGGCAGTGGACAGGGAATTGCAGAAAGCCCCCCCAGTCCCCACTGAGTGCGTGCTAAAAAGCCCTTGGCATTAAAACAGATCCATTCAACACTCCACAAGGACAAAAAGGGAAATCAAAGCCTTAGAAATTATAAGGACAAAACCTACAGAATATCCACATGCAGTCACATCCCAACTGCTGTTGACTGTTTTGTCCCCCATCCCCAAGAAACTCTGGATTCCCTGGACACACAGAAAGGTCCAGAGGAGGGCAGGAAAACCAAGAGAAGGTGTGGAAGTTTCAGTGTTTAACAAAACAACTACAAATACATGTGTACGTGTGAATGTGTGTCCAGAATTAACACAAAGATTTCACTTCCTCACACACAAGTTAAGTGGCACCATTGTGCCCCTGGATTTTAGGAATGTAAAAAAAAAATAAAAATTCAAAAATCCTTTATATTAGCAAACCAAAAATGTGTCAAAGGCCTTTGAACACAGCCACACAGAAAATCTAGTGCTGAAAGAGAACACACCAGAGCCTGGGGAATCAGCACTCCCTCTCTACCCTACTCTCCCTGGAGAGAGGAGGAACTTGTGAGAGGGCAGGAAGCCTTTGGGGGAACACACAGCTGCAAGGCTGGAAAAGCCCCAGTTCCCCAAGGTCCAATGCAGACAGTCATTGTTTCTCCTTGAAACATTTTGTGAGAATTGAAGAAACCCACTCTCACAATCAGGGGCGGTTTGGCACTTCCCATCCTGTTTTGATTTACCATTCATATGTTCACATATCTGTGCGGGCAGGGCTGCCCACTTCCTACCCAAATAAAGTGGGAAAATGGGAGGTCTCAAGCAATTAGTTGAGGTTCTGTGCCAGTGCTCAAATGAACCATCTGTTCCAAGGTATGGAAGAGCAGCGAGCTTGGAGCCACGAGGCAGCTCTGCGATACCCAGCCCTGCTTTGGAAAGGTTCTGTGTGCAGATCTCCCAGAATTAAACCCAAAAAGGGCACCAGCATCAGCCTCATCTGCCACACACACACACAGCTCTGCCAGAGGCTCCCTTTGGCTGGTGGGGACCTGGGGTTTGGCAGAGTGGGGATGGATATGAACGCTCAGAACACCCAGAACAGGGTGGACAGAGCCACTCCAAAAAGTTTCCTGAATATATCGTGCAAAAGGAGAGGAGAAATTCAAGGCCAAGACAGTGGAATTAACCATATTTCACCATGGCACAATGGAATTCTTCTTGAATGTAGAAATTTGGCCTTTGCTGCTCAACTACAGCTTTTGTTTTGGATGGAAAGGGGACGCCAAGGGGAGGAGATTGGGGTTTGTCTCCTCAAAAACAGCCCTAAAGCGTGACCACCCCCAGCATCCAGTTCCAGGAGTGGTTTATTGGCACATGGCTGACATTTATCCATGCCAGGGCTGAACATGCTCATTAGGACTGTTTATTAGACAAAAGGCTACTAGGAGAATGATAATTAATCAGTTGGCATTGATTGAAATTCTTGATGAAATGAAGCATGAGCTGTTGAAAAATAATTGAATGTAATCATAAAATCCATGAATCATCCACGGAAAGCACATTTATTAAACCAGAATTCATAAGTAAGATATTCTGTCTGGCTGTTTTTCCCCTCTTTGGATCCTGTCCTGCTGGATAAACAGGCAGCTGTTCCTCCAGCACAACTCCAAAGGGCAGACAACAGGTAAGCATCCCACAAAAGAGCAGAGCAGGGGGTCTGATATGTGAATTATCACCAAGCTCAAAGAGCTTTCGTAAACCAAAAATCAAAAACCTGGTATTTGCCATGAGAGTTCAGAAAAAGCAAATCAGTTTTATGCTAAAAAAACATTAAAAACTTAGCAGCCATCAAAAGGAGTGAGCCAAGTTTTCACTCTATAACTGAAAAATTTGGAATTAAATCAGGATGTACCTGGTTATTCTTTCTCAATGCCATTTTCTGATGGGACAAATACCTAATGCAATGTCACAATTTCAAAAGCCTTGGCAGAGGTGTTCCTTTGGACACAGAAATTCAGTTGCTGGTGGATTTTTTTTTAAATCTATCATTAACTAAACACAGATACAGCCAAGATAAATAAAGCTCCCAGTATAACAAACTGCTGACCATATTATCATGGAACAGATATTTAAGAACTGAGATTGGGTTCAAAGGTAACTTCATTTTCTGAAGATTGCAATGAAATAATTTTATATAAATTCTGCTTTTAAATTTCTTAAGTAACAATGAGTGCAGCCATTACATGAATTGAATTAATTCCCCCTAACACTGATTGATATTCAAGTAAACATGAACTTTGCCCTGAGAGAAGCTAAAATCTTTATGTAACAGGCAAAATTGTAACCAGTTAATCCCAAACATTAGATTAGACAAAAATACATCTTTAATCATGTAACTTTATATTTAGCAAACTAAAAACTCCAATGTTTTAATAGAATTTCAGAGAATTTGTTTCTACTCACTGCCTAAAATTAAACAAAAATCCAAAATGTGAACAGACAAGGTGCTGATTTACCTGTTAAACCACAAAAACACTTATCAGAATGTTTGAAGGACACAAATATTTCTGTTGCAGTGGATGATTTGCACCAGAAAATCTTACTTACATCCTGCTTCTCACATCCCCTGAGAGCAGGAGAACAATTCCTCCTGCAAACACTGTAGGCACAATGTGAGATCATGGCTGGGACTGAGGCTGGCAGTGACTGAAGCCATCTATATTTCTACCTGACATTTCTCCTGGATAAAGAGGCATCTTCTCCATGGGACACAAGCCCCTGTGTTTATTAGTGAGTGTGACAAAGCCCTTAATTGCTCACTCATGGCCAGCCCAAGCAGGAAGGGTAAATTACAGAGCACCACTTGTGACCCCCACAAGCAGCATTTTCTCTTCCACCAGCAGTGCACTGCTCTGGTACTGCTGAAAAAACCCTTTGCAAAGCCCCCGTGAACACGAAAACGTGGTCATTCTGAATGCCAGCTGAAAAAGTGGGAAGGAGGGGAAAAAAACATCTGGAAAAACTTGTGCAGCACAGGATTGCCCAGGCAGCAGCAGCAGCTGCCGCGGGGTATCAGCGCTGCTCCCAAGGCACGGACGTGGCAAAGACCACGGCCAGGACTGGGAGAAACTGCCTGTACTCCCAGAATCTCTGCCTCTTTTCTCCCCAGTACCATTTTCCTCTGTCAGAGGAAAAAGACTTAGATTTAAAAGGAAAAAGCCTTTTAAAAATCCTGAGCTTACATGTTGCAAAGCAAAAAGCATTGGGCAGGTTTTAATTATTACACTAAACACAAAACCCACCACCATAAATTCATTTAAAATACAGCTGAACCCTACAGAGGTAGCAGTAAATCTACTAAAACAAGCTTTTGGAGCAAAATCTGATTTTTGTATCATATTTCTGCTGCTCAGCTGCACACCCCCTCACATGCTCCTTCTGATATCCACATAAACCCTTAAACAGGCAAATATTACCTGACATGATGCCAACAGGATGCTCAAAATAGACCTGAATGAATCCTTAATATGTGACACCCATAAAACTTATCAACTGGCCTGTTAATTTTTATTTTGACACAGATTTTCAATCTCTAAAACAATTCAATGAAGGAAGTGATGCCAGGAACTCATTTCAGGGAGTCTTGAGGGGACACCACTGCTCACATGCCATTACCAAAAAGAGCCACGATGGCAGCAGGAACAGGACAGCAGCTGCTGGAGTTTGGTGTGGTTTTTAGGTATTTCTGTGAGCAGAGTGATGTGACAGAGGGACTTTGGCCACCCCTGACAGAGCATCTGCAGTAGGACACGACCAGCACAGGCTCAGCCTGCCTGGTGCAGATAAAGACAATACAAATGCTAGCTCCAGGAATAACCTCTTGGAGAATTTTATCAAATAGACTTTGTTTCCATGCATTATTTATCCACATCTACATTTCAGTGAAAATCGTCTCATTTGAATTAATTGATGCTTTCCTATGGGTATTTGTTAGAAATCAGTATTACACATCCCCTGGTTTATGTATATTTGTAGCTCTGTGCCACCTCAGGTACCCAATAATTACAAGTTCAGCTATTTAAGGCAAATAAATAGCAAATAAAGACTTCATTTACTTGTTTCAATCATCAAGTAAATGTTGTGTGGAGTTTTTTTGCAGAAGTCTGAGTAACAAATGGACTGCTTTTTTGGTCCTTCCCCTGCTATTATTTCTGAACCAGTGCACTTATTTAAGATGGAGTGTTCTACAGTGTTAAAAAACAAAATGAGATAGCTCAGAAATTAAAAATTTAACTTGTGAAAGATGCTGCTATAACTAGAATTCATAAGGATTTAATAAAAGTCCTCATAAAGTTCTTTTAGTATGACAACAGCAATTATTCCTTCTCTTCCTCATCTGTGATCTCCCCTTCACTTGCACAGTGCACATTAAACAAAGCAGCTCAGTTTTGTAGGGGAAAACCCCTTACAGGTGCCCTTAGCAGGCTTAATGGGCCCTGTGAAACCCCACTGCTTATCCCCACTCACCTTCCCTTCCTGCCCCACCACATGAATGGCTTTTCCTCAGGTTTTGGGTTCATTCAGACCAGAGATGAAGCTGCAAAGTGATTTGTTCCCATTTCTGACCAACTATACCTGACTTGCCCCTCAAGAAAAAAGCCTCAGCAATGTCCAGAGTGGCTCAGCTGTTTGGTTGAGACAATTTGTTATCTCTGGTCAAGCAGCAGGGGAAAGGAGGCAGCACTGGTGATGTTTAAGGAATGATTCTTGCAAAATTGGAGCTCCTAAATGTCAAATTAAGGCCAGACAGTGATGACAAATGATTTTTGCCTTTTCCCTTTTATACATTCTCTGTATTCTTTACACATGTATTTGTAGCCCATTACTGTATTAGCAGCCAGTTTTCCCAGTGCTTTTCCCTGCCCTGACAGTCAGAAAGACAAAACACATTACAAGGCCCCAATCCTGTCTTGGTTCTTTCTGGGAACCAAGACCAAAACCAGCTCTTAGAGACACATTTCCATCAACAAAGCTTAGTTTCCATCTGAGGGGGGAGGATTCAGAGAGGGTTGAACCGGGGGGAAAATTAGCTCACCTCTTATGTCTCTAATTGGTGATTTTTGTCAAATATGCTAATTTGCTAACCTTATAAAACTGTATTCACCCACTGCCCACTGTGGGTGGGCTTTTGTGGACATTTTCCATATCTGCCCCTGCAGGCCCCCAGTAAAGACCAGCCTTTCTATTACCTCCTATACTAATATAATCTCAAAAGTGTGTTGTTCTACTTCTAGGTTCTTTAAGGCATCAACAGAAGTAAAAACACAAATCCATTCTTGCAGCTTTTGAGAAGCCCATTCTAGAATGAAATTATTGAGTCACACGTGGCCTGTGTTTGTGGCTGTGCTCTGATTCCAGGCCATGCCACCAGATACTGCAGCTGCCTTCAGCTTTGGTGGGAAGAGAGGAAATCCATGGATGTTGCTGCTGGGCTCACTGTGTGAGGAACAGCAGCGGGGAGCAGGGAGCCAGCACTCCCTGGGGACAGCACAGAGCACAGCCCAGCCTGGGGGGACACTGGAGCAGGGGCACAGCAGAGCTGCTCCTCGGAGGGGCTGAGCAGAGCAGGGAGGAGAAGCTCAAAGGGAGGGAGGAAAGGATTTTATTTGCAGCAAGGTTTGGTGCAGGGCACAGAGTTTGGGTACATTTTGTGTGGATTCACAGTAACATCACAGGTGGGTGACCTGAGGAAAACCCTGGAGTTTTAAAGGTTTAAGAGCCCATAGGTGCGAGATGGCAGTGACACAATGGCTCTTCATGATTCTGCATTTGTCTAAATTCTCTGCATCTGCTTACCTTGCTGCTGTTGCCCTCCTTCCTGCTCAGCTCCTCTTTAAGCTGCCACAGCTGTGGGGTTTTAGAAGGTTACCTCCCAAGCCCCCAGTGCAGCACCATCTTCTCCCTCACGTGCCACAGGCAGCTCTAGAATGGTACAACATTCACAGTGCAGGAAGAAATGCTGCTCTCCTGATTTTATTTCCAGCCTGACAATGGACAATTGGACATGAATGGATCTGCTGCAACACCACACAACATTTTCTGTGAAAATCTCATGTACTTCCCTCTGAATAAGATGACAAACTCTGTGCTTCCAGCAGCCCCTCTGCCTTCACACCAGCCTGGACTGTGCTGTAACTCATTTTCCATACAGAGCAAATATGATTCAATGTAGTTTCAATATTTACACCTCTAAAAGGGATAAATATCCTGATAATCCACACACATCTCACCAGCACCCAAGGCAAGGAGAAGCTGTGCTGCTTGTCTTTCAGACTATTTCTAACACAGCACCACATCAAACTGTAGGAAGGATCTTTTCCTTTCCTGATCTGAGACTGAAACAACACATAACATTGTCCCACTGCAAAAATACCATCCTGTTTCCTCAGGACTTTTTAAATTTTGCTTTTTATTTAAACTTTTCAACAGCTGTAAGCTGCTGACAGGGTGTTCTGCCCAAATAAACAGGGTAGGATACCGCCTTTGGTAGTGGGAATGGAGCTTGGGAAGGATTTGCTACCCAGCCATCTTCTCTTGTGCTGCACAGCCACCCTAGGTGCTGCAGGAGCTGGCTCCATGCTTCCTGCAGCTGGGAATGCTGCTGCCTCCTAGGAAGGATGGGACCTGAGGGTGAAGGGGAGGAATTCTGCCTCAAACCAGGACCCAGGGCCTAGGGGTGAAATACAGGAATTGTGCTGTTGCTGAAGATCACCTGCATTCCCTTTAGCTCAGGTGAGGATTCACTATCATCTTCAGGAGTTATAAAAACTGGGAAGGAATCTTGTTTTACAGAGCTGGTTCTGATGACTTTGAAACGTTTAAAAGGGGGAGTGAGGAAACAAAGAAGGGGCCCCTGCATTCAGCAGCATAACAAACATTCTTTAAACAAGGGCAAAAGGCTCCATGATTCTCACCACATCAGTATCCAGGGGCTTACTGCTTTTCCTCCTTTTTATTTTGAAGAACAGAAATGGAAAATAGCCTTCTTACAGCCCATGGAGTCCAAATCAGAAAAATAAGGTCAATACTATTCATACAGCTACACATTTGCCTCAAAAAGTGGAGAATGTATTCGTGATAATGGCAGATCAGACAGAGAAAATAAAAAGTCTAATTCTGAACTTGTTCTCTTTATAAATAAATTGCAAGGAGATAATGCATTTCTCCTCCTATATTTAACAGTGGTAGCAGTGCTGCTCCCAGCAAAGCAATGAAAGCTGCAATATTAAACTTGCTCTTACTCATCAATTTTCATGTGAGAGTCTCATTGGCAAGAGGCCCAGGCACAGAGAGGATGCTATTGTAATCACTATTTCTACCCCAAACAATGTTGACTATTTAATTATTAAAGTATTTCTTTCTAAGTATTTATTTTCAACAACTGGGTCTGACAGAACTGAGAGAACTCTTCTCTGCACAGGTTTGCTCAAAGAAAGGTTGATCACTGAAAAATAACTTCAATTTTCATGTTTTAAGCTGGCTGTGTCCTTAAATACAAATTCACAGTTCCTTTGCCAGCAAAAAGCTGATATGAAGCATTGAACTTGTTATCAGGCAATGAAATAGTAGAAGTCCCATGTCTCATTCCCAATTTCAGTCATATTTTCTCTCACATGGCATTTTTCATTCCCCGGTTAAGTGAGGCAAACAATATTGAGAGTATTCACAAAGGTTTGGAAAACTATTTCTGTTTGTGAAAACAGGCATTTGTTTTTGCCTGACAACCCTGTGTGTCTTGGTGATAGGCCGGAGAAAAGAGAATTAAATGCACAAATATCCCATTAATAGACAAAAGATTTTGCTTTCAGCGCTTTCTGTACCTGCCAGGTAATTTTAAATCCAGGATCCATGCATGTAGTCAACGTGGAAAGGGAATTTTTTAAGCATTTAAATATTCTTTAGACTTCCTCATGTGCTGCTGCCTGGGTAAGTGTTGGGAGGTGCTGCTCCCGCTCCAGGTGACAGCAAAAGGCCCCTCACAGAACCCCTTGTTCTACAGACCAGGATATGCACCAGGGACCCAAAGCAATCTCCACAACCATTTAGATATATGGCAAAAAGCTCAAGCTGCAAAGCCTGTGCAGTATCAAGAATCTTATTCCTTCAGAGCATTCAAGTATTAAATTAGCTCAGCCTCTGAAGGTAGTGGCCACTGTCTTCACAAGAAAATATTGTCATTTCAGCAAACTCCACTGTTGCCAAAGAGCCTCATTTATCCTGATATTAATCTAGAATAGACTCCTCATTTCAGGTTTCCCTGCACTGGGAAATTCCAGTACCTAACTCAGCTTCTGAACCGTTTTGGGTGTTTGGGGGTGTTTCAGCAACAACTGACCAATGTCCAAGGCTCACAGCATTTTAACAACCCTCACTCAGCTGTGCTGCAGCAACAACCAGAGTATGAAATAACAGCTCTAGGCACTCTTATTAGCACATATATTATAATTACTGCATTTGCAAAGGATTTAAGCTTATCTCAAGCTGTCAACTCCTGCCTTTTGTGTCGTGCATTCTGCTGTGTGAGCCCGTGCAGTTGGGCAGTGCCAGGCACACAACAGCAATCCTGAACAAACAGGAGGTCACAGCACTCATGTCCTCAGAGCTATTACAGAAATTGCAGGCTACGTCCCGTCTCAAATCCCAGAGCTCACTTAAAAGCTCCAACCATATAATTAAATGTAGGGCAGCTCAAAAGTGGACAATTCTTTTCAGGCTCTGCACAGCGCTCCTCAGCAAAGCCTTCAGCAGTTCTGCTCTTTTATCTCCGAGGGCTGACAGATGCTTGTCAAAACCAGGGGCTTGCTGGCAAAAAGTTTTAAGGCAGAGAAAAAGGTACAACAGTGTAGGAGGAGATACTTAAAAGAGAATAAATCTCTGGCTTGCTTTCTTCAAAGCTAGAATCCCTCCCTCGCCTCAGACACACCGAGGACAAGTTTAACCCAGGGTAACTCTTCTGTAGTCTAATGGCCTTACACCAATGAGTGTTGTGACCCAAACTGCTTGAGACATGCCTGGAAAAATAACCTTCTATTTTGCTCACAGTCCTACTGCACAGAGGGAAATCTTTCTTGTCACTCCCTCCAGCTCTCACATCTTAACTTTTGTGGGGAAATTCTCCCCTGACTTCCTTCAGCCCTGCCAGCCCCTCTTCACAAGAGCAGGCCAGGTTAGCCTGTCCTTCTCTCCATGGATTCCACTCTCAGATATATCGCTGAGAGTGCTGGAAGAACCTGGCCTTGGCTTTGGGGTCCTGCCATGGTTTCTTTTCTCCTCAGAACAGAGAGGGACTATCACAATAAATCAATGGCCTGGCTTGAGGCAGGTGTGCTCGGCCAGGTCTCCGCTTTTCCTGCGTGCTTTGAAGGCTAAGTGGCGCTCAGGGTACTCAGATTGGTTTTTCTGAATGGAAAGCTGTTCCTGGGGCACGAAGGAGAGAGGGGGAAAGCCAAGGAGGATAATGGAACCCTGGCACGCAGGGAGAGCAGCCTGCTCAGGAACAGACACACCGGGGAGTGGCTGTGCAAGGCACAGCCCAGCTGGTTTCTCACACTTTAGTCTCTTTCAGCTCAGATCTGTTTTAATCTCAATGGAACTTGGCTTTTGTTCACAACTAAATCGACTCTATAGAATAAATGAAATCATATTCATTTGCCATACTTCAATATATGAATTTAAGTATGTTTAATACTTTCAGTCATTAAACTGTTCTTGAAATTGCTTCAGTGTGAACAGAATACACTCATTTAAATTCCCTTTTACAGTAACCTATAGCCTTTTCTTATCTTTCAAAGAAAAAAGCCCAATGTGTTCTTAGTGTTAAGTATTCAGATATTCATTATCAATCTATTCTAGGAGACATCTACACATCTTCATCTTTTGTTGTGAAATCAATTCATAATTTAATTACTGAAGATTAAAGACTGCCTAATCTAGCTGTAATTTTTTTTTTTTTTAGTCAGTGTAAAAACCAGTGAGACACTGCACTATTAAATGAGACAATCCAATTCATGGCAATGAGAAACATCAGTCAAACCAAAGCAACAAAAAACGTTTAAGTGGACACCTAAACCTCTCATATTTAGACAAGTTTTCGACTTCAGATCGATATCATTATGCAGTAGCTAAAAAGCATTTTCTACCCAGCTTAGCATTCAGCTAATTATCAGACCAAGGAAAAAAAGACAAAACCAAACACACCCAAACCACCAAGGTCCTTTGTACTGGACAATTTTCATTTCCATAAGGAATTTCCATGTAATGGCACCACTCAAGACATTTAGGGCCAACAGATTATCCAAGATATGAGCCTTAACCAAGAAAAGAATCCACATTTAAGCACTTGCTTATCACCCTTTGCTCTCTCCCTTTTTGCAGCTCGTGGCTCCCCTTCCCCAGCACTTTTACTGCAGCGAAATCTGCTTAGGATCTAGTCTTATCATAGTGACAAATCCACATTATTTCTGTATTACTAAAAGCAAATTCCATATTTTCCACGTATATGGGCATGATGCAAACCTCTGATGTCATCACCAGGATGATTTAACCCAGATTCACACCAACTAGAGCTTGATTTTTTGATTCTTGATACAAACGTCTCTTATTCATGCAAACACCTCAGACTTGAGGAAAAGACTGCATTTCCCACATCTGTGTCCAGGACTTTCCAGGGAGATGTGCAAATGAGGAATAAACACATGCAGCATTTCTCTCCCTCTCAGAGCAGCCTGACAGTCTGGATCCATCCATAACAAAGCAGCATAGCAGGCACTCCACTGCCCAGACTTCCTGGGAATCGTGCAAACACAGAGAGTCAAATCCAGAGTCCCCGTCCAGCTGCTGGTGACAGCAGTGCAAGCACAGCCCTGCCAGAGCCAGAGGGAATGCTGAGGGAGAGAGGGGAACACCTTATCCTTCCACTGCAGCAGCTTTCCACAACTTTCAGTGCTTTAGAATTAGATTCCATCTCCCTGCTCTGCTCTTTTTTTCGTATCAGTATCAAAACACCGCATGGAGCTCTCCAGCCATCATGGCCTTGGGTTGTGCAGCCTGTGCCAGAGTGGGACACCTGAGGTGACACCTCAGCCTTCAGTCTCTGATATAGAGATGAGACATCTGAGGCAGGGTTGGAACAGTGTTTTCTGCTGGCTCCAGAGGGAAAGTGCCAATTCCTGGCTCTCCACAAGTCAAACACCTCCATTCCCCCCTCTCAGCATCCCGCAGACACAGCTGGCACTCTGCTGTCTGCCACTCAGCCCTGGCCACCCTCCTTTCCTCAGTCACAGGTTAACTTGAACCTCTCAGGAAAAGCAAAAGAGAAAACTACAGAAATGTAGTGACCCAAAATAACTGCACTGGAAGAAAGGAACCATTCTGAACGGGCACAGAGTTGGGGGGATCAATTTAATTTTTAAGCTCATGCTTTCTTGCTTCCAACAGGGAGGTGCTTTCTTCTTCCAGACACCTAGAATTGTACAGAATTTCAGTCATAATTCTGAACAGCTTTTCCTGATAATTAGAAAAACCCTATACTGACATGAATAGTGACATGAAAGACAACCTGTGCACTGAGCTCCAGTTCTGCTCCTTGAACACACTCCCACTGCTACGAGCGGGTGAGAGCAGATCTGCCAAAGAGCAGCTGGAACTGAGACAGCTCAGTCAGGCCAGAGTGGAATATGCACTTATTTATGCTATTACACAGCAGATGTTGACATACTGAGAGGAATGTAGGTCAAAAGCAGTAAAGCAGAATCCATGGGTTCTGTTCACTGCTCTGGCACAGATGAACAGAACTTTACCAGCAGGACTATTACCTGTACACTCAGCAAGCACACCTGGGCACGCCTCTCACAAAGCAGGTCCTCCTGCAATAAAGCAATTGACCAAATTCAAACCATCACCAGTTTCTTCCAAGTTATTTTTGCCACTGGAAACAGAAACGATGAAAAACTTCCCAATGCTGTTTGCAAATACTGAGCTTGAATTTCCAAGTTAGGCACCAATCCATGGAAACAAACCAGTGCAGCACAGAAATCCTTGTGATATATCCAAGCATCCTGCAGGCAGCAGGTGTCCTCTCAACTGCTGCAGCATCATTCACACACTTACAAGGAAAAGCCTTCTCATGTGATGGATATGGGCAACAATTTAAAATAGTGGTTATATCACTACCACATGCTTTTAATCCTGCACTTAATAGCCACAGGCACCTGTGGAAAAGCTCAGAACACTCAGTATTTGGGAATTTAAGTGAGCTGGAAGCCGGCTAAGTGGCAAGCCAGAGGTAACAGCTGATATGAATATTCCTTCTGATTCCCAGGGAATTAATACTGAAGAATGTGCATTACTAAGATTTGCTAATTTGGGGATTTCTTCTTTTCTTGGTCCTTCACTGTTCATCAAATATCTTAGGAAAAAGACATATTCTTCCTGTCGGAATTCAACATCTTTGTTTCAGCACAGAGCTGAAATTATCACAAGGGCAGTAAATTAAAGTCTTAGATTTTTGAAAACCAGAAGGGAAAACCTGAATTTAGTAGCAAGAGACAAATCCCTTCTTGCCTCCCTCACCCTTATTGATTTCTTTTAAGACAGAGCAGAATCTACTAGAGTCTGTATTTCCTGTTCTATTTACAGAACAGGGTCTCCCCAGACCCATTCCTGTGGCTCTCTCCTTGGGACACACTGCAGCTGCCAGGATAGAAATCTCATTAGGAGAATATTTCATTTTATGGAAATGAAAAGTCAGATGCAGAGAAACACAAACATGAGCTGTATCTCTGTATTCCAGCAGCCAAGCAAGCTTCAAGGAAACCTCTGAACCAGAGTAACAAAGGTAAATGAAAACTCAAAAATGGATTTAGGACCCGATTTTTTTTTTTTTTTTTTCCAGAACTCTTGAGATTCTTTTTGAAGACAAAGCAGCCTTTTAATTTAAACTATTAATTAACATCTTGCAGGTGACAACTCAGTTCCCAAGTCTGGAATGTGTGGTAGAGCCCAGTTATGTTTCCTCTGACTGCTGCTATCATTTACTCTCTTGGAATCTTCTTCAAAACACTGGGAATTGATGATCTCAGGAAACTGGTTTAGCATTAAGTGTTAACAGTAGAAAGATTAAATTATGATTAGGTAAACATAAACAAATCAGAAACTCCCCTGCAGCAGTGCTGCTGTGCCTGCCTGCCAATTTGCAATCAATTTTTAAGTAATCTCCCTAGGTCTTTTTGCAATTTTCCTGACAAACACCCTGTGTGGGCTGCACTCCTGAGCCTGCTGGGCAGTGCTTGTGTCCCTTCCAACAAATTCCACGTGTCTTTCCTGCTAACATCAGCTCCAAAGTGAATTCTGAGAGCACTCCCAGGTCCCACTGATCTGCACTCAGGTGGCAAAGCCAGCAACAAATCCAGGTGAAAAAAGGCTGCAGTTTCGGTCTCAATTTAATCTTTAATCTGCCCTTCCCATGGACTCCATTTCAGCAGGACAGGAGGTATATTACAAATTATTCAATCTTCTTGCCTCAAAAGATAAGGAATGCAATTTTGATGGTGCAAAACCCCATTGAATGATTTATAGCATGTTGACATGGTACAAACAGAATGGTTGCCAGCTGCATTATGAGTTTTGTACCTAGCACAGGACCATGGAATGGTTTAGGGACCTTGGAGATCATCTCGATCCTCCCCCTCCATGGGCACAGCAAAGTGAAAACTTCAGGGAAGCCTCTGAGAAAAAGCAAAAGAGAAAACTACGAAAATTTAGTGACCCAAAATAACTGTGTGGGAAGAAAGGATCCATTCTGAAAGGGTACAAAGTTGGGGGGATGATTTACACGGGGGGTCTCAATTTAATCTTTAATCTATTTTCACTTTCTGTGGTCTACTTCCCTTCTTCTTGCTTAGAACCCCAGACAGTTCAGTAGTTTCTGTTTCTCAACATCAAGGAAAAAAATTCTATAATCCTACTTTAAAGTTCTGGTAAATTTGGGTTTCAGTCATCACAGGGAAAAATTTAATTTATTCCCAGGCCAAAAGGCGCACAGGGTGCACTCGGAGTGCATTAGAATTCCATAAAATGGGCTTCATATTCAGCTCTGCAGGAGCCTATTGATCATCACCAATAAATGACCATTAACTGAGTCTCCATTTAATTCTTCAATCCAGCAAAAGCAAGTGTTCTTATCACCACAAGAGAATTCCCCTGTACCACTCTACCTGAAGAGCAAAGCACAAAATTCAGCCCACAAATTACATTTGAACAAGAAAAGGAAAATATCTATTTCCAACAGAGAGGAATTTCTAATTTTTGTTAAAATGATTATTCACCAAATTTCTGTTACAAGTACTGATACAGCCCAGTATGACCAGTAATAAAATTATTCTTATAGAACAGATTTTTTTTAAAAAAAAACCCCCACATTTAAAATAACCACTTATATAGAATCAAAGTGAAAGTATACAAAATTAGAGTCTTTTTTCCAAACCGTAAAACAAAAGTTTAAAAAAAAGTCAAAATCAAGATTCCATTCATCAGCCAACATTTCTGAGGTTTCTGCTTAGATAAGCTCTGGGACAGCTCTGTGGATGCCCCCTCCCTGAGAGCTTGAAGAAGCCACCAAAGAGTGCTGCCCAAATTAACATTGACCTTGGCCTGGCTGTGCCTCACCACAGCCAAGCTGAGCTCATGTCAGTCACTGCTACAAATCAACAACTTCATGGACCCTTCCCAGCACAAAACACAGCAGAGAAATTCAAACTAGGAAATTCACACTATTGAATAATATTGCACATTCATCTTTAACACTGTGCAATCAGCTGGCATTACCCAGGACAGGGGTATGGATTGGACAGCAAAGACAACCACCACGGGTTTATTTGTGATATTAGAGAATAAGTTGAAATACTCAGAAGAAAAGAAACACTGAAAATGAAACAACCTTCAGTATTTGGTATTTAGTACTAAGTTTGTCACTTAATATTACTTATCATTCTTTTTTCCCTGCTCTAATACCAGCATGAGTGACATTTTTCCATTTCCATACCGTCGAGTCTGTAATGCTTAAAATATCTTGTGAAATACAACGCTCAACTTTGTCACCTCCTGAGTTATCAGCATACAGGGAAAATAATGCCTGTGTCATCAGCAACCTTGTGTGTCAGCCAAGGGTAAAACATCCAGCATTCTTCCTTTTCTCCACCTGCTTGATAAATTAAAAAATGCAGGCAATGATCATCAGTTTCCCAGAATTATTTCTTTCACCTCTATGGACTTGCTCAAGTGTGAGAAAGAGTCTGAGATATTCGTGTGCTGCAAACAAACCCATCCCTGGCTGATCCCCTCGGACATCTCCTGCTGCTGGGACACAGTACAGGCACAAGACTGACTGGCACCACTCATTTGTTTTTTAACAGAATAAATAAGATTCCTTTGGAAACTATTAAACAATTCAAACCATTTTCTCTGGGAAAAAAGAGTGAGAATGCCATCCCTGATAAAGATTGCTTTCCTAGGCCTCAGCAGTCCCCTCTAAGTGCTTGATGCTGCATTTTCCCTCACCTTTTGTTGGGAGGATGCAGATAGCCAGGACAACAGGAGGAGGGGAAAAAAATTAAAAAGAAAACTAAAAGAAAGAGATTATTTTCCTCCCCAGAATTCTCGTTTAACCTTCATGCAGAGGGAGAGGCCTGAGGGAGGTTTCTGCAGCCTTGTGTTCCACAGCCAGCGGCTCATCCTGGAACACAGACCTGTGGTGGCACAGCCCCAGCCTGCAACTCAAACCTAAACCGTGCTGGGGAGGTCTAGGCTGGACATCAGGAAGAAGTTCTTCATGGAAAGGGTGATTCAAGAGTGGAATGAACTGCCCAGGGAGGTTTGGAGTCCCCATCCCTGGAGGTGTCCCAGGAAGGCCTGGCCGTGGCACTCAGAGCTCTGGGCTGGGGACAGGGTGGGGATCAGCCTTGGACTCGATGGTCTCCAAGGTTTTTCAAACTTAAATGATTCTGTGATCCTGTAACACAGACAGGAGCCTGAACACTGAAAATTTTGTCTCTCACATGCAAATAGGATTTGGTCCTCAGAAGGGCTGAGTACACTGAACTCCTCGAGACTTCAAATCCCAAATGAGTGAAGCCTGTGAAGCTTTTTCCTTCTTCTTTTTTTTTTTTTCAGTGTATGTGTGTGTGTGTTTTGATTTGGGGGTTTTTGTCTTCTTTTGTTTTTGTTTTTTTTTAAATGTATAGTGCTGCTTTAGCCCTTTTTTCCCTCATTTTCACATGAATTCTACTCATCTGCATCACTATTTGTCATACAACAACAAATAAGCTGTCTAACCACCTGATACCATTGGAATGCCTCCTAAAAGTGTTTCAAAATTCTTTTTAAGTATGTGGAAACATTTAAAAACTAAAAAGCCTAATAACATTCTCTTCCTTTGAATCTCCAATCCCCCACAAACATCCTCAACCTCTTCTCCTTCCCGTGTACCTCAGAACGTGTCCTCTGTTCAGAGCAGAAAATTATGTATGGGAAGGAAGTCTTGTGCAGCTTCAAACGTGACCAATATTATTCTTTTTTTTTTTCCCTCATTCCCTTTCCACTAAGTATAGCTGGAAGTGTCCTAAAGGTACAAATGCATCAGGAAAAATAATGAGCTTGTGCTGTTCACAGGTGTTGGGTACAGCTACCTCCACAAAGAAGTTTTATTTCTGCCTAACAAAAGAAGGTGAAAGCACATCCCTAGCAAAAGCATCCTCTCAGAGG
This sequence comes from Orthonyx spaldingii, assembly GCA_013397795.1. NCBI lineage: Eukaryota > Metazoa > Chordata > Aves > Passeriformes > Orthonychidae > Orthonyx > Orthonyx spaldingii. The sequence goes on from VZTJ01003620.1 coordinate 1,014,546, forward strand.
CTGCCTCTGAACACCTGAATGCTGCATTATCAAATCTGTGTGGCACAGTGATCTTGGGGACACCAGTGACTAATTGTCACTGAGATAAAAGAATCTAATGTGACACTGCTCATTTCAGCACACCCAATAATGCATTTTAGGAAGATTGGTAGGAAAAGGAGCACCTTGAAATATCCTGGGAGAAATGAAATACTCCTCTCCCAACAGTGGTACATAAGTAATAATGGAGGCTGAATTACAAAGCAATTATTACCATTAAAAAAAAAAAAAAATAGAAAAGTACCATGTCTGTTTGAAAGGCCCAGGTGTTACAATTTTTCCTTACTGAAGTCAGACTGCTTTAATTTTTGTAGCTGACAACCTAACACAGTTTTAATCCTTGTAGTGCACTGACAAAGATTTTTGAAATATTTGTTTTAACAGGCCGTTCTATCCCGACTCCAGACATGCTCACATCAACAGAACTGGCCTTATTCCAGAACAGGTTTTCATTGCTTAATCTGAAATCTGTTAAAATTTATGAACAAAACATTTTAAAGGACATCTGCATTTGGAAAGTGGTCTTCCCCAAATTCTCCAGTTTTTACACAACAGGTTCTGTTTACTGCATGGTTTTATTTCATTTGAACCCCAGAGTGGTTTGGGTTGGAAGGACCTTTCAGATCATCTCATTCCCACCCCCTGTCTTCCACTAGAGCAGGTTGCTCAGAGCCTTCAGCAACTCTGAGTTTCCCACTCTTTTATATATATTATATAATAATAATTACATATTATCCACGTATATCCATCATTTCACAGCATACATGTAACTTATAAAGGGTTTTTTATAAAGACTTTGCACAAGGATCCCCCACATGACACACTGTGATGCACATCTATTCTGTTTATTGCTTCCAGCCCAGCCAGGAGGGGATTTTATAAGAGGAAAGAAGGTGACAAATCACCGGTGAAATCCAACAAGATCATCTTGTCAGGAAGTCCTTAAAAATATTTTCAACAGTTTTTAAGTAGATGGAAAGATGTCACAGTTCATATAGGTTTATCACAAAGCCAGCTTAGAACAGGAAAACAAATTGTAGACAAAAGGAATCGCAAAGGAACCCTGAAGTCAGTCCCCTGGCTACGCAGCTGCCTGTCCTCACCAGGTGGCATTTCAGTTCTGTTTTAACCGTGAAAAGCAAAGGGGAAGTGAAGCACACATTAAATGGAACACGTAACACCTAAGCCTGGCTTGCAGCTTTTGCCTCCAACAATTAAAAAGCCAAAAGCATCAGCCAAGATCAGGGTGGGTGCAGGCAGCAGCTCCTCCCCTGTGTGCAGGAGCACAGCATCCCTGACACTCTGCAGGCACCAAGGACTGGAAAAGATGAGGAAAACCTTTAGAGCCTCATTCTGCTGAGCCCCAAAAGCCTCACAAAGCTTCTGTGGCCCAGCAGCTGTGCAGGACGTTTATCTCATCGCAATGAGTCTCGTGGGAGCGCGGTTCATTTCAGTCCCTGAAGTTAACACCATTACAAGATACATTTCCTTGATGATTAAAAATTAACCACAAAAGTATTTCAAAGCTTTTGAAATAACTCTGAACTAATGAAGGACTAATTGCTTCACTACATGTCTTCATATAATAATGTATAAAAAATTGGTGTCAACTGTCTTATGTCAACTCCTGCATCAGTTAATTACATGTTTGCCATCAGTCATCCACAGCCACAATTAAAACAGGAGAATATTGTTATAATTAGTTTTCTGGTTTAGAGCAACAGACAACTGAAGGAAGTATTAAAACTTGGTTGACTTTTTTTATTGCTAAGTTCCCACAATCATCAGCACCATTGTAGGAATCAGCTCCATGGGCAGCTGGCTGATGGGAATTAAATATCTGAGCCTTGATTCACCTTTAGAAAACTCTGGGGAGTAGCAAATGTAAGTCCACAAATTCCAATTTGTTCCCTCTTATTTGTTGAGATAACATGAGCAACATCTAGTTGTATATCAGATTCAATACACTGAAATTTCTTATGGGAAAAGGCTAACACGTGCAATTAGGAGGCAACCACTACTCCTGTTATCATGGAAATAAAGACCAAGTAGGACTGGAGAGGAGGAACCTTCATCCCCCCTGACTGAAGGGGGGAAATCTGCATATCAGAAGGTTGAAATCAGATCTGCCCAAATGCCATTTGAGCCCTACACAGTGAGCAAGTCCCATGGAAACAGCTCCACTGAATTCCCTGAGTTTCTTACACAAATAATTAGCTTGATTTTAAAAGCTGGTTTGTCTTGTTGAGTTTTGTTTCTGTTTTGTTTTTGTTTTTTTTTTTTAAACCAAGCATGAATACCAAGCATCTCTATCTCAGAAGCTTCCCAAATACAAATAAGCAATTTCAAGAAAAAACCTGTCTATCAGAACTTGAGCTGCTGCTCTGGCTCCAAACTAAATTTACTGCTCCAGCAAGGCTGGAAGTCAAACCCAGCTGACATTAAACAGGTAAAGAGAGACAGAGAGAACACCAGGAGCTATTCCAGAGTCAAGGGATATGGCAAGGCAATACCTTGGACTTTGGAACATTCCTGCCCAACCTTCCAGAGAATGAATCCTTACAACAAAATAGAACAAAACATACACAGAACAGAAAAATCACCACACCACCAAAATAAATGTATGCAGACATGAAAATAGAGATGTTTATCTATGAGGCCAAACCTATTTTTCTCAGCAATATCTTACTCTAAAATTGTTTCTGCAAGGAGCCAGTAGGGACCAAAACTGGGGAGGGTGTAAATTTGAGATTAATGGAATTAGAACCTGGATATCAAAAAACACCTGACACAGTATTTTCTATATTTTTAAACACAACAGCTTATATTTATTTTCAGTTCCCCAAAGGAGAGTACTAAAGTTTAAGGAAGAGCATGATTCCACACAGCAATAGCACTTCATCGGCAGAGCTATCTCAGGAGTTTTTCAGATCCCTCAAACAAACATTTCTGCCAAAATACAACTGCCACACAGAATTTCTGAACGAGAGGAGAGGAGAGGAGAG
>VZTJ01003620.1:1017660-1040902 GCA_013397795.1 Orthonyx spaldingii
AGGAGTGGAGAGGAGAGGAGAGGAGAGGAGAGGAGAGGAGAGGAGAGAAAAAATAGTAGAAAAAAGAAAAGGAAGAAAAATTTTTTAAAAATGGAAAAGGGGGAAAAAAAAGAAAAAGTAAGCAAACAAACAAACAAAAAAACCCCAAAAAACAAAAACACCTTCCTCACCCCAAAGACAACCTGGAAAAATAAAATGAAAGAGAACACAGGACACCAGGTCCTGGCGCTCCAGGAGCCTTGAGCACCCTGATACAGGATTTCTAAGATAAATAATCAAGGCAGGCTCTTGTCCCCACACACCGGGCCTGAGCACCAACCCTTCCCTGACCCCTGTGCAGGGGGACGTGGCGGCAGGACCAGCGTGACCTCGGCCGTGGGCCGGGACAGCTCCTTCCCCCGTGCCAGGAGCTGCAGCCACCGCCTGCCACACCCAGCAGGGCAGCCAAGGGCAGCCAAGCTCAGCCCTGCAGGGCCGGGTCTGAACCAAGCCTTGCCAGCAGCTCTGAGCTCGGCCTGAGCCTCGGGGAGCCGAGCCAGCTCAGGGACACCCCACCGGGCACTCACTGGGGCACCCCTCACTGCACAGCCCCTTTCTGTCTCTTAGGAGCTTTTACAGGTTTGCTCCTCAGCCTTCTCCTCAGCGAGTCCTTTTCAGCTGCCACGTAATTGCCTGGAATGAGCTTGGAAGATGATGGGCACGCAAAGGACTAACAACGTGCAAGGTGTGCAGCTCCAGGGCTGTGCCCCGGCAGGGCCCTGCTGTGCCCGAGCCTCCCTCGCGGGGCTGGGCTGGGGCTCAGCCTGGCCCGCTGGGATGGGCTGGGAAGGACAGCCCGGCCTGCTCTGACAGAACACCCGAGCTGCTGAAAACAGCGCTCAGAGAAACACAAGCCTTTCCCCGAGTCTGCACGGCAGAGCTGCTCTCTACAGCGAGGACGTGAGTCTCCCTGGGGCAGCGATGGGAGCCCTCCATCCCTGCACCCACAGCCCAGCCCACAGGTAAGGGGATGAGCAGCAGCAAGCAGAGCCTGGCTCACATTTTAACTTTAAATCAAAAGAAAGCAATTTGATTGCTATTTGCCCATAAAGAACTCTGTGGGTGCTGGTTCATTGGACTGCAAGACAGCCAGATCCTTCTAACACATGATGTCATTTCACCACCACCTGAAGCACGCGAGCTGCTCAGATGTCATTTTTTCATGAGAATGAATTTAAAATTTTCAAAAAGGCTGTAAAACAATCATCAGAGGGTAGGGAATGCCAGAATCAGGCAAGGGGAAATCCCTGGTGTAAGCAACTGAACACACAATTTTACACCTTTATAACTTTAGACACTTGCATCCCTCAGTCCGCTCTTGGTCATTGTCTAACATACACTGGTTGAAGTAAGGCTTGAAAATAAGAAACATAATTAGAAAAGCTGTTTAAAGTTCTCCTCTCGACCTTCCCTCATGTTTTAAAAAAGCTTCTCTGAAGAAAAGGGTTTAAAAAATCATGAAGAAGCTTTAAACACTAAACGTTGTCTCTATTTAGAGCTACAAATTATTCATTTTACCTTCAAAACTGTACATTCACTGTGAGGGTGCAGTACATAAATCACTAAGAAATATGCTCTTACTATGTGAGGTTGAAATTCAGTAATCTGAATTGCTTTTAGAAAGATATACCAGTTTTTGTTCGTAGGCCCCCAAAGAAAATGCCATTTACATACAGTATTTGTATGTAAAAAACCCCAGGCCCGGCTGGGATTTGTGCTTGTCACAGACCACTGGGGGTGTTCATTCCCCAAGGGACCTGGAGCAATCCTGCTTTTGGTTCTGCTGTGGAGGATGGGACAGTCCCAAATGAAATTTCACATAAAATACATTGATGACAATTCTCTGTTGGAAGGATCTAAAGAGAAGAAACTTTTTGAATAAAAACCTCTGATGACTGATGTTGCAACACTGAAGTTGAGGAGAGTTTTGACATCTTCATTTATGAACCCAAAGTCAGATGATTCTTCTTTTTCTCTCTCTTTTTTTGTATTTTTTTTCTTTTTTAGCATGAAAGTCATAGAAGTTGTGCCAGCAAGAACTGCCAAAGAAGTGTGCTGAACCAGTACTGGCTCTACAGAGAGCCCTGGAAGCTGTAGGTTTATTAATCAAAAGGGGGTTTATAAGCTGAGAATATATAATTGAGGGAGGGGAGAACAGAAAAATCAATGTCTTTGCTCACTGCTTGACAAATTAAGAACCTCGTGCCACCACAGACAAAATGCCAGAGGTGAATCAATCTTTGTTTTAAAAACAAAGATTTTGCTCTCTTTTATGAAACTGAACGATGCTAACAGCTTACACCATTGGGTTGAAAAGTCAAATACAACAGATTTAAAAAATCAAATAAACACAAATCAAATGTCTGTGTGGCTTGGGGCAGCAGCAGGCACCGGGAAGCTCCGAGTTCCACAGGCTCAGGGTGATTTTCAGCTCTGTGCCATCCACTGCTGCTCAGAGCCAGGGCTGCATGATGGCAGTGGAACAGTTTCCAGTGCCTCCCAGTGCCAGTACATCCACAACTGCTGCTGTGGGAAAGCCAAATTATGAGCAGAATGAAAATAAAAGCTTTAACTATGTAGCCTGTGCAATAAACCACGTTAAACTGACATCCAGCACTTCCAGCAGCAAAGCTTCCTTGGACTGCAGTGCCTTACTCCATCTACCAGTACTCAGTAACTTGAATTTTACTTGAATGAAGAAAGAGAGAAACAAATACACAGAGAGATTTAATAAATTAAGCTGGGAACATCCCCAAAAATAATGTAGTTCACAGAAGTGGGGAAAAAAACCCAAAAAACCAGAGAAAATACAAGAATCATTTAATGTCATGTATAAGAACAATGAGATGGAGTTGTGCAAAAATAGATCTAAGGTGGATCATTCAACTACCCAGCTTAAAAATCCTGATAGTCAATAAATACAATAGTTGTCCCAACTTGCTCTGCTTTTAATTAGTAAATCCTTTCAAGTAAACATCACCAAACAGGCAATGGAATTTCCTGTGTGTTTCCTCTGAGAACAAAGATCTGTTTATTGCTAAAGAGCAATTTGGTGACTAGAGATCAAAATATGCAATAAAATTTAAAACTGTCATTAGATAAAACACAAATATATACCATCTTAAAGGTCATCTTTTCCCCTCCAAAAAAGCAGAAATCCCCTAAAAAAACCAAGCCTTCACTATATTTTTTGTTTATTTACATACCTGACTGCATCTGCTATTACAATTTTCGGGTTTCTTTTTTTCCCAAGGAAACATCTTCTCCCTGATATTTGGAATTCTCATCTACAAGTGCAAGTCCTTGGTGTCAAGGTATAGAATATCAAAAAGCTGCTGCAAATATTAAATGATAGTTTTCATGTCCTCCTATCAAAACTAAAATCTCATCAGTAAATAGATCATTTGAGTTTTACCAGTCCAGTCCTGGTCCTGTCTGCTGATGAGAAGTTACTGGTCAAATCCTTGTCCTCCTGAATTCATTAAGGATTTGGAGGTTGGTTGCAGTGGAAACAAGGGGCCGTAGTTTCTTTATTCCAGTTTTAATGATAGTCTGCATACACAAGATTTGGACTGTATTCCAAACTTCCAACTTCTCCTGTGCTCAGGACAGTTCATTCGAGGTAAATGAGCACAGTTCCACATGTTGTACCAACTTTTGGCTTGATCCTCAGAAATGAGATGCTCGATTCCTTATGGAACAAGGTTACTTTTGCACCATAATTTAAAAATCTGCAGGGCTCTGCTGTGAGCTCAACCATCTGTGTGCCCACAGTGGGGTCCTGGCACTTCCTGCAGCAGGAAAATAACCCCAAAACCAGTCCACAACTGTAGCTCTGCATTATTCCCCATTCCAGTAATTAAACCTCATCCTCCCCCTTAATAAAGAAATAATGAACTGCAGAAAACTTTAACATGAAATTAAAAATAAAATGAACACTACCTTAAGGGACATTTCCTCATATACATTTAAGGTTACCGTGAGACCAAACAGGGATGGCACCAGGACAGTCCCAGTATATTTGACTAACAAATGCTCCTTTTAACAGCAAGGCAGATTTGCTTCCAGCAGAGACACATTTAAGAAAATCTCGCTGTGACATAGTTGCTGCCCTCAGGTGCAATTCCTTAACCTTTATGAACTGCAGGATGTGAAGTTAGGATTGCTATTCTGCAATTAAAATAATTGTAAAATAGCGCGTGTGCACGAAGAAGCGGCTCAAGGTTACAAGGGCAAGCTAAGATTTTTCTAATTCTTAACCTTTAAGACCTAACTTTTAAAAAACTTCTAAGGCTGCAAAGCAGTTTTTTAACCTTGATATTGTGAAGGTAAAAGATTTTGCCTCATATGTATTTCGAGTTGGCAAAATACCTATGCCCAAGCTTATCTCCTACAGCGCTGATTAGAGACGAGATGCTGTACATTATTTGAACGCTGCTGTATCCTGCAGATAAATGTTGGCAGAAGTGAGCAGATCACAGCTCCAAGCCCCAGATGAATTTTGAGATGAGGACTGTGGAGCACAATGCCCAAAAGAAGCCAGGACATGTTGCGTTGACAAGCGTCAGACATTGATTCATGCACCGGGGCTGGTGATTAAAAGGGCACAACACCCAGCGAGCTGCTGCCTCTTTTCCAAACTTTGGGTTTCCAAAACTTCTGCTTCTTCCAAGTATTTCAAACCCTCTCCAATGAGTGAAAAGGAGATGCTTTAAGCTTGGCAAGAGGCAGAAATAATGAGGACAAGCTGTGACTCTTGTTCTGAGGGGACAGACGGTGGCATAGGGAGCTGATTTTCCTGCTGAATTTCTGCTCACAGGAGGCTCTTGGGGAATGGCAGAGGAGCTGCTGCTCGTGCTCCTGCACAGATGGATGGGAAGGGGCACCATGGACAGCACACACAGCTGGGTTAGGGGTTAACCAGCGCCAAGAAGAGAGTTTGTGGAGTTTACTCCCTCCCAGGAAGGGACAAGAGCAGAATTTTAATTCTTGGACTGAAATAGCTGAGTGAGGTTGAACGTTCAAGAGCAGAGCTACCAGGCAGTGCCAGGGCTTGGGCTCTGCTCAGCCACACATTCCCATCTCCCTCACTGGGGCTATGCTGGGGCACACAGCACATTCAGAGATCCAGGATGGGAATGATCCAGCAGAAAACAGCTCATCAAAAACCATAACCAGTCAGGCACCTTCCTGATTGGTACAGCAGCACTAATTCCACTGTCAACAGGGGCAGAAGGCAGGGACAGTATGAGAAAAAGGGGGAGCAGGGGCACAGCTCTGAAGCCAGAACCTCCATCAGGAGTTACTTGTCCCAGTGGATCTGGTAATCCTGTCTGGAACCATTATATTTCAATAACAGTCCTTAAAGAACCTAACTTTGATGGGTGCTTCTCATGATGACCCTGGTCCAAATTCCTGATTCAAAGTTTGCTTTCACCTGTGGTTTTAAACCTCATGTGGTTCTATTCAAACCTAAATATCCCAGAACAGTCAGAAACCAAGCACACCATTTCAAACAAAATCTGGTTAGGAGACCTTTCCCCCTGTACCTGCTAAACACCAAGAAATGTAATTTTTTGTAAAATGTTTTGAGATTTTATATATATATATATCACTGCATAAACCACAGAGGAGTTTTAGGAATTGTCATCTGACCATCCTAGAGATCTAGAAGTTAAAGCAATTCCTTCATTCCCCTCTCAGACATCATTTTTGTAAATACCCTCTGTTTTGGCAGTTCTGATCTTGACTGGGGTGTCTGCTGGCAGCCCTTGAGCAGGTCTCTCCAGGATTACAGTGCTGGGATTTACAGCAGTGCAAACAAACAGGACCCAGAGCTGCTCTCCCTTCCCTCCCCATGCAAGCAGAGATAAGGGCTCAGGCACTCCTCGTTCCACGGCACAGCCCAGTCAGTCTGCTCAAGGTAAATCAGCCTTCAGCTGCTACAAATCCAGGCTCTGAGTCTGCCTTTATGGGGCTTTTCACTGCTCCAGCTGTCAAACTAGTGACAGCTCCGTGTGCCTTGTGGATGTGCTCTCCCAAAAAGGTACCACCAAGGCTGGGCCCATCTGGTCTCATTTTTCCTCCTTGCACTGCTCTGAGCTGACACTCTGGATGTGTTTCCTTCCAGCACTTCAGGGGAGCGACAACTCCGCAGTGGGTCTGAGAGGTTCAAGATAAGTTCATTAAGCCAATTTGTTAATCATCTCCATGAACTGTGCTCTCATTTCTTATGAGGATTTGTGTAATAGATTTTATAAAACCTTAATGAAAATCTAATTAGAGCCAAAAGTCTTGGAAAGATTTCATTCTTTTTTTCCCCCCTTCTTTTTCGTCCTCCTATTTTTTCCTCCCCTTTAATTATGAATTGGAGGAATGGACAAAAAGGGACAGTAAAGGATGGGACAGTAACAAAGAACACAGCAGAATAAGCTTCAAATTTTCAGCATTTTTCTTTCATATTCATGTGCATCCAAAGCAGCAAAGCTGATAAAATTCAGGATGCTTCCCTGCACTGATACTGCACTGCAGGAATGGCTGGGATGGGAGATACTCACACAAGATCCACAGCACCAGACCCTCACAGCTCTTCTTCCAACAGGTCAGGGTTCCCCTCAGTGAACTCAGTGAATAAATAAAAATGTCACTTTTCAAAGGTGATTTCAAGGATGCCAATGCACAGCTCGCTGTGGCCCCAGCAGCTGAGGATCAGCCCCTTTCAAAATAATTTCAGTCATTCCCCTTTTCCTCCAGCCACAAACTCTGCACCAGGTTTTAGGGGGGATATCTAAGCACACAAACCCAGCCTGAGGATCCCAAACTCACTGCTGAGGGATGCACATCAGATAAATAATCAAACTGGCCAGCCTGGGATAGTGGGAGGTGTCCCTGCCCGTGGCAGGGGGTGGGAACAAGATGAGTTTAAGATCCCTCCCAACCCAAACCATTTTGCGATTCTATTTGAGCAGGTGATCAGATAAAATGGAAAGAGACAAAGCTGCTGATTTTACCTCAAGAAATAATCAGCGACAAATTCAGTCTTTAAGACATTGATTTTACAAAACACCAGGATTTGGAACTGATTTAAATATCAGCTCACAACATGACTCACCAATGCACATATGTATGCCAGGAGATACAATTACTTCAAATATTTGCACATTTCATGTAAATATGGAGAGGAAATGGGTTCTATATAACATAATTCTATGTGTCATCATACCCAAAAATAGAAGCACAAAGTAACTCTTTTCTAACTTTCCTCTTTCACTTCATACCTTTATTTCTAAACATGCAAACATAGGGAGTCTTTGAGAACAAAAATTGATTTGGGAGTTTTGGGGTTATGTTTTTCTTCCCCCCAGAAGCACATCTGTGTGATACAGGGGTTTTTTTCACTTGTTTTGTTTTCCTTGGAAGGTTTTCTCCCCACCTCCCTGAAAAAGCCAGGTTTTTCAGCAAGTGTTTATGATGAAGAAGCTACGAAGTAGACTCTTCAAAATACCCAAACATGCATTTAGAATACAAATACAGCAACATTATTATTGCTCATTATTAAATGTAAGAAACTAGAGAGAAAACTGCCAGGCTTTACAGCTCACCTAAACAGTATGCAAGATGTCAAAGAACCTGAGGGACCAAAATAATTAAATCAATTTGTCCTATGATTCAATAGAAACAAATGACAAATAGTTTCAGCTGAAAGGAACAAACAAATGCACCAACAGGGAACCGAATGCTGAGGTCTTTGTTCAGTCTTAATCTGGCAACTCCCACTGAGATCCCCTGACTTTGCTGGAAGATGCGAGGAGTTTAAATTGAACAAGGCCGGGAGGATTTTCCCCGTGAATAGATTCCATGCAGGAGCATCACAGAGCCAGAGCTGGGTGTCAGGCTGGATAATGCAGCGACTGCAAGCTAACAATGAGACCCTGTCACACAGAAAGTGATGCTATTTAGGTCACAGCACTAAGTATGTAAAATAAGCACGATTATCCGAGTCCCATCAGATCTCAGCCTGAGCGCCCGTGTTTGGGAGCAGCAGGCTTGGGAGATGGACAGATCAGAGGGACCTCAGAGAAAAGCATCTCAGATGATAAAAGCTTTGGAAAATAAAAACTGTGCTCTGAGAAAACACCACATGTTAAGGAAACTTTACAAAGACTCTAAGTGGGAAAAAGTAAGGACGTTGCTGCAACAAAGTTGTCAGGGTTCAACTCGATAAAATTGTTTTCTAAACCATTTCCAGCAGAAAAAGTCACTTGTGCCATGCAGGAAAATGTACTAGTATATATAAAATATACTAATAACATTCTTCCTCTGCCCAAACGATTGCAGTTCAGTTGTAAACTTGTAAATTAAGACTACTTGGTGTTAATCTCTCCTGTCCCATCCAATCCACCAATTATTCTGATGGAGCAACACAGCATTTTTCCAGAAATAATGCTACAGAATACCAAGTGTTGTAGACTGGAGTCTACCAACTTCACTTTAAAATCACAGAGTCATTTAAGTTGGAAAACACCAAGACCCTCAAGTTCAACCATTAACCCAACATTGCCAAGGCCACCTCTTACCCCATGTCTCCAAGAGCCACATCCACATGGCTTTAAGCTCTTCAGGGATGGGGACTTCACCATGGCCCTGAGCAGCTGTGCCAGGGCTGGACAACCCTTTCTGTGAAGAATTTTTCCCTAATATCCACCCTGAGCCTCCCCTGGCCCAGCCTGAGGCCGTTCCCTCTCCTCCTGTCCCTGTGCCCTGGGAGCAGAGCCCGACCCCCCCGGCTGCCCCTCCTGTCAGGGAGTTGTGCAGAGCCACAAGGGCCCCCTGAGCCTCCTTTTCTCCAGGCTGAGCCCCTTCCCAGCTCCCTCAGCTGCTCCTGGGGCTCCAGCCCCTTCCCGAGCTCTCTTCCCTGACACCCAGCTCCTTTTCTCTGTTATGTTTCCCAGGTTTTTAAGACTTATAAAACCTGGGAAAGTTTAAAACTCCTTTGAGCTCGTTTTTGAGTGTCTGAAATGAACAGACCCATTATATCAGGGCAATAATTGAGTGCTGGAAAAACAGAGCTTTACATTTACCCCTATTGGTGTATTTAACCCATTAAAGCAGCGACTCAGGGCCATCCTAAATCCCCCTTACAGCCCTGCCAGCTCCAAGCTGCAGCCCTGCTAATTAAACACAGAAAAACAGGAGCCAGGGCCCCAGGACAGACTCATTAGACCAGGAGCAGCATCCCACTGGCATGTCAGTATTTTCCCTGGACTCTCCCAAATCTCTGTGCAGAGCTGCACTGCACAGTAAAGCAGAGAGGGGCTCCTTCCCAGGAATAAAGTGATGTGCAATAAGGAAGCTTTCTAATGAGATGAGAGGAGGCAAACAGGACATTGAACCCAAACAAAAATTAGACTGCACTAAGGCACACATTTTAAGAGTAAGGGCAAGAAAACAGTGGAGCAAACTACCAAGAGAGATGACTAGAGGACTTCAAAACATGATTTCCTTCTTTTTTCCCCTCAGGTAGAGTTGCAAATTCACATACAAATGTCCAGCCAGGCTCAACAAAGCAATATCTTACAGATGAAGTCATATAAAAAGTGGTAATAAATTTTCTGCATCCTTCTGGCCTCAGTACTTACTAACCTAAATAAAAAATGTATTTGATGCTGTGCAGCAGGTCTGGAAAATGTAGAGTCTTTGTTACACTGACTGTGAGCCCAGGGAGGTGACATACTGCTTTCTAAGTGCCCTTTCAACTGAATGCAGGAACACAACTCGGTGTGGGAGGCAAATTGAGAACACTGCAATATGCATGATAGGAATAAACAGCAGCTGTCTACACACACCCAAAGCCCACCACCAAACTACAGCTCAGGAGCCCAGGCTGCCCCCTCTCCCTGCTGTGATTTGCTTCCTGCGCGTGGCAGCGAGAAATGAGGAGGTGCTGGAGGACACGGCACTGGCAGAGCACAAGCAAAACCCTTACTTCCCTAGGTGTGGGTGTGACAAATTGTACTATTTATACAGCACTGATGACACAGAAGGTATTGTGATAATAATTTTAGGATATATGCAACCGCATCAAAACTTCTCTATGGCCATACTTTGCTACCTTACTGGAACCTGAGGGGCTGAAGTCGGTTCCACCTTTCCTCAGAGTTTCAGAAAGTACTCTCTGTTTGTTTTGACTTCCATCAGCACCCCCAGTGAGGTCTTAATTAGCAGTGCTAAATCTCTCTGTTTGTCAGGCAGCTTCTCACTCACCCAGCCAAGCAGGCCAAGGGCAGAGGGGCTGAGCAGCTCCAAAAAAGTGTTCTGCCCTCCTGCCTGGGTTACACCAGGGCTGCTCCAGCCAAAAAGTCCTGAGCCCCAAAGCCCAGCCCTCTCTTGGTTACGTAAGGCTGGGAAACGCAGCTCTTCCCAGTTCCTGACTTGCCTCAAGCAGATGGCTGTGCTATGAAAAGAGCAGAACAAACGGGTTTGTTTTCTTAGCAGAGTTTTCTTTAACCCACATTCATCAGCACAAAAGGCAGGAAAGGGCGTCCAGCATTCCCAAAGGCCGGATCGGTGCTGCCCTGTTAATCAGTCACAGTGCTCCTCACTTCTGTTTGGGGGTTCAACATTCAGAAGCAAAATACTCTTACTCTGATTTGTCTTTGGGGTTGTTTTGGGAGAAGGTCCAAGTACTCTTGTGGCCGTATTTTGTATTCACAAAGGTACAATTCAGAGGATCTGTGTCTCGATTCATACCTACGGTGTGACAGCCTCAGAAATCCACAGCTCGTGTCCCCAAGTGACTGAGGGACAGAATAAGAAGTCCCAGTTTTAAACCTGAAAAATACACTCCTAAAGGGAAATCTGTGTTTAAAACCTTCCCATAATCCTGTTCCTACACTGTTCAAGGTTGGAATTCACTCCATTTTTAGCTAAAGCTGACCCAGGCCTCCTAGCTGTGATCAGTCCTGGAGTACACATCTTATGAAAATATTTTGTCCTTTTCAGTAAAGACCTTTACCAAAAAACAGGTGTTCCACATTTCCTGGGGATGCAAATTAGCAATTTCACAGCTTCTTTAACATTTCAAGTGCAAAACCAAAGGCTTGGATCCAATGAAATATATATTTCATTATTTTATTTTTACCACCACATTAAAACTTTACAGATTATTATCCATAAACATCTTCCCTATAATAAGCAGGAGTATAACTAAATCAAGTCATCTGATAAACCTTGCAAGATCAAAAGAAAAATCTCAATTATTAAGATTCTGAGATGCAGTTTAGATTTGTGCTGTCTTTTGCAGCAGCACACATTTTTATTTTAAGAAACATCTTACCTGTGTGCATTCATGTATCATGGATAGTCCCCCTATTTTGATTCCACCGTTTTCAGTCTTCTGCAAATTAGCAAAATATTCCTACACAGAGGATCCATACAGATCCAAACCAGACAGAAACGCCAGTGAAGATGTGGGAAAAGTTTGACTTGCATTTTCACCAGTCAAAAAATATTAACATCTAAGAATAAAAATGAGAATTTTGTGCACTTATGCAGAAGTTTCACTGTGACTTCAGTAATTCAGCACTGGAAAGGCAAAGGGCCAAGTAATCAACATTTCTGCTGCTTGCCACTATTCCCAGAAGCAACATCACACAATGTTACCAGTTGCTTCTTGATTAAGTTATTTTAAAGATTACCTGCTGCTACAGTATCTGTCCGTTATTCACAGGATATTTCAGGTAACATATGATGAATATTTCAGTAGCTTCTTTTTTAAAATTTATTTATCAGATGTTTCTTGCAAAGTTCTCTTGACAAATTTTATCTGTTTGGTAGTGTACTGTGTCTATGCTAAGTGCACCTTAAGAAAGAGCTTAGAAATAAACCTACTTTAAAAAAAACCAGAACAAATCAAAACAAACAAACAACAACAACAAAAAAACTAAACTAAAATAAAATAAAACAAAACAAAATAAAATAAAAACCCCAAACCAAACCAGTAAAAAAACCCCCCAAACCCAGAAACCAAACGCAAACCAATTATGAAATTAATACCAAAAAATCTTTTCAAAATTGTTTTCACTAACAAGGAAACTGCTTGTTGTTCTTCAGGAGCCCTAATCTCTGTAGGTCAGGTGGGAAGTTTTAACAGTCTGAAATGAGCTTCTCAGACTTGAGGAACTGGAAAACCATTGGCTGCAAATAGGGGAAACACAAAAAGGAGCAACCCAGCAGAAAAGGGTATATCCCAAGCTAGAAAAACCTGTGTAATGGTTTTTTTGTGTTACCAGTACTGTATTAACTCAATGGAAATGTGTTGGAACTGCTGAAAATGAATGGGCCAGAATGGTGAAAGGCAGCTACATTCAGACATATCATTGGTGCCAGTTTTTAAAGCCTAATTTTTAGGTTGCACTGAGTGGCAGCCTCAGAGATTCAGGTTCTGCACGTGCTGGTTGCTCTCTGGAACCACTCAGGATGTGAGGCAGCCCTGCACAGGAAGAATCAGTCAGATCCAGGAGTTCACAGTATTATTACATTTTCAATTTCTGTCCAAGTGCAAGTGTGTGATCCCATACCCTTTGGATTTCAAAAAGCCATTGCGTTAAATCAAAACCCCAAGAAGGCAGATTAAATATAAATAACAAAGTGTTTTAACAGAGCTCTGAAGGAGGGCGAAAGGGTCTCGAAATATGTTGTTTTCAGTTGTTCCACCTGTCACTCAAAGCCTTGAGGAGAAAAGCAAAGCTCACAGGAGGATGGTGCTGCAAGTACAGAGACATCAGTACAGCAACTGCTCGGGTCTGCTCGCAAAACGTGGCAGGAGGAATGACAGAGAGCACCTTTTAACTGTAAAATGCCATGGAAAGATGGAAACCACTTCCACAAATCCCTGTCTCCGGGTAGCAGCAGCCCTGGTGACTCTCTCATCACAAGTCTTAGTGGACTCACTCTGGTACTTGATGGATTTAACAAAGTTTGGAGTGGTAAGATCTTCTTATGCCCATAACAAAATTACAGCCTCGTTTTATTTAATATATCATTCTTTCCTTAATTTTCAGGCAGCTGGTGGAGTTTCCCAGCAGATAATTTTCTGTGTTGCCCAACAAACCAGAGCTTGAGGCACTGCTCCGTCCCTGCACAAAGGCTGCTCTGCTTTAACCCGTGGGATCTGCTGGAATAACCAGGCCAAAGGGACAAACCTGCACAGTGTCTCTGGGCCACTTTTCCCCTGCTGGAGAGCGGCCAAGGAACATCTCTGCAGGCTGCCTGGGGTGCTCTGAAGCACCTCTACCCTTTCAGAGCCGTTCCCTTCATTGGTGAGCCACCACCCTCATGGGAATCCCTTCTGAGCAGGAAGGACCCTCCTCACACCCTCACTGCACCCACTCCTGTGAGCTCTGCAGCACCAGCTGCACTTTCTCACCCAACACCGATTACATCTGCAGCTGAACTTGTAATCCGTGGAGAAAAAATGGATGGGGAAAATAAAGAAAGGGAACAATTTGACACAACAGAGACTACAAAAAACAGGAGGTGCTCAGCACCACACATGCAACATAAAAACTCTGTGGAGCTCCAAATTATGCTCACTGGGGTTGATCCCTGAGCAATCCTGTGACTGAGCACATATTAAAGAAACATAAGCAGAAAATAATTATTGACCGCATTTTTCTGAGAGAGATTTCAGGAGGTTGTAGGTTTGGGGGGTAAGGTTTGTGGGCTTTATTTTTTCAGCAATTGCCTTGTCAGGAAGTCTTACACAACAGATAATGTACAATGTGTTATATTCTATAACAAAAAGCTCCAAATATTTCTATTTTTAGAGCAGTCACTACCAACTTTGATAAAGAAAGCAGCAGGAATAGGAGATTGTGGAATGCTGTATCTATCCAGTCAGAAGCTCTTTCAGGACTAGATTTGAAAGGAGCTTGGGAAAATTATTCAGAATATCAGCAGATGCTAAGGAAGGAGAATTCTGCATGGATGGGAGAACACCCAGGAGCAGGTATCCTAAACACCTCTTTCCTGGGAGCTTTGCACCAGCAAACCCATAGCAATGCAGCAGATTAAAAGTTGCAGATAAAGCAGATAAAGCTTAAAACTGCATGAAGGGATCCTGGTGGACAGGAAGAATCTAGACATCTACAGATGTTTCCTTTAGTGACTGTTGTAAACAGTGGGAAAATGTCCAAATACACAAAACAACTGCTGAGCAATTCCTCCTTTTGCCTCAGCTCTCACGGTGGGCAGGCAGCCACAGACACAAACCACAACCCTGACACTCTGCACTGCCTCCTCCCTCAGTGCTGTGGATTTCCTTGGATCTCAGTCCAGTTGCTGCCCTTTCCCTTCCCCACTCCCTGCACTCCTCAGCCCCCAGGATTGTCCCTGTCACCTCCAAGGGCCCCTGACCTGCGGGGTCAGTGCTGCACCCACCCCCTGCCTCTTCCCTGGGTGCTGGTTCCCTGCAGGGACAGCTGACCCTCTCAGACACCAGGAGCTCAAAAGGCAAAAGGAAAACCAAACCCACTCCATTCCTAGACAAGCTCCTGCTTGGTGGGGCCTGGCAGGAGACCTGCTGCTCGTACAACACATTTCTGAGCAAATGCAACCTCAAACAAGAGTCATTCCCCACTCTGAGGACACATTTCCCTGGTGAGGTGCAGGAGGAGCGGTGTTGCCACCACAGGGTTTAGGATATTAAGCACAAAAAGCTGAGAAATTTATGAGATTTAAACCTGAGAAGGGTTGAAAAGCTACTGGTTGGTTCTGGGTGCTTGGTAGGCATGACAACTTCTTTTGTGATTAATTCTAACAATAACTTAGTTTTAGGATCCTCTGACATAAAAGTCTTGGCTGCTACAATATTAAATAGGAGATAAATCCTGGGAAATGTATTTGGTACTAAATCTTTCCTTTTTTTAAAAATCATCTTCATAATATTGCCAGATGAAGATCTCAATTTGGAAAGCACTGACGCATCTGGAAATTTCATCATTTTTGTCAGGACACGGCAAAAAAAATTTTATGATTCCTGAAACCATTTTTTGATAATCATGTACTGTGACTTCAGACTGAAATTCTCCAGGTAGCGCACGTTAAAGCTGAAATTTTACAGCTGCTTCACAATGTGAGCAAAATTCCAAAAGGGAATTAGCTGCAGCCATCACAACTCAGGACCCTGCTCGTCAAGGACAACTCTTGTGTGCTTGTGCTCTCAGATCTTGTAACTGAACAATTCAGAGCTGACCACACAGCTCTGTGCCTCCCTGGAGACTCACAAGCCATAGAGAAACTGCAGCTACAATGAATTCAAGGCAAATTATATCACAGGCAGCAGTGAGAGGGAGCTTCATTCCCAAAATAGACAAGAGAACCCTCTAGGTACTGCCTTACCTGTTGTCACCTTTCTACCAGAGACTTTTCCCAGATAAATCACCTTTAGAGCCCCCAAGCACAGCTGTGCCTTTCCTCCCTTGGCACACTGACATCTGGAATTCAATTTTCAGATTTAAAAATGGGGCAAAACGCCCCATATTGAACACAGGAGAGAAGGAAAGGTTATCCCCTGGAAGCACAGTGCACAAAGAGCAAACAGACACAAGTCTGCATCACCGAGGCACAAGTAAAACACAGGGGTTTAAGGGAGAGTCTGGAGGCACAAACAGCTTGGAGCAAAATATCTGAGAGCTTTGACGTTCTCAAGCTGAAGAGATTGGACATTCCTAAGGGCAGGTGCCCCTGGACCTCTGCTAGAATCCAACTTGATGAAATCCCATGAAAACTGGGGAAGGGATGGTCCCTAACTCCCACCCTGCAAGAAGAAGTGAATGGCAGAGGTGATAACTGGGTGCAGATGTTTTAAAGCACATCAGTGAGGCTTCCCAGAGGATGTTGCAGACCAAGGTGACTGGCCAGTACTTTGTCCAGTTGTTTAGGACTTTATGGAATCACAGTGCCAGCACCTCCCTTCCCAGTGCCTTCCCAGTCTGCTGGACAACACTAAAAAACCCAAAAACCCTACACACCTTAACAAAAGAGATGGTTACAACAAACCCTGAATCCCACAACATTGGAAATGCAATGATACACATCTATCTGAATTGCTATTTGCTGCTCCATGGAGATAATAGGCCAAAGAGAGAGAATTGAAGAAAAAAAGAAATAAATGTATAATTAATAGCTCAAAGCAATTTCCTCTTCAGAGATGGCAAGTGCAGAGGAAGGTTTATTAGGAGAAATTACTGAGGCAGAAACACCGTGATGATTGAGGGAATTTTTGGTTTGCATCCCCTACTTTAGAGATAACAAGAAATGAAATAGGTAAGGAAAGGTCTCATTTTCTTATTCTCTCATCTATATCTCTTATGTAAAAACAAACAGTGCTCTTCAAACTCACCATTTGTATTTCTTAATGCATCAAGAGATCAGCTGGATTATCGTGACAATGCAGTTAACCAGATTTTAAGGAAAATGAAGTTTCTTTGTTTAGACTGCAGTAAGAGGTAACTGAAGAGTGAACTGCTGACAAAACACTGACCAAACCCTGCTCCTGTAAATAGTTTTTGCGATAAATTCAGACCCTAAAAATCTGGTGTGTTCCAAGGCCAGAGCAGTCTGGATGACCCAAGGGGGACAGTGTGATCAAGCTGTTGTTACTTCAAGTTCTGAACAGTTCCCCTTCTTCCCAATTTAAATTGGAAGTGCAACATGGACTAAAATCATTAGAAATATTCATCTGATTTCAGTGCAACTACTGAAGAGGACACTTTGAAATCATCTTCAGTTGGTGTTTGGCTACAACATTCAAGTGAGTGAACAGCAAAACTCGAGATCCAATGTTTCACTGCTCAGACTTGTCCTAAGGAACGTGGGTGGGATCAGCTGCCAGTACACAACAACACACAAGGATAATAAATTCCTTTTTTCCCCCAAAATTAAATCCTTTTCTGAGAGAGAAAACAGTAAGAAGAACTGTTAAGCTGTTTAATTTGAAAGACTGGAAAGGAAACGAAGATCACTTTACTCCTTTGAGTAAAAAAAATCATAAAAACAAAGAAAAAACCCAACACCTCAACAATCTAACCAACCAAATTAAAAAAACCAAACCCAAACCCAAAAAGCTGAACAACAGTAAGGGGTTTGTGCTGTCTATCCTATGATAAAGTGTTGTAAGCTGATCAAAAACCTGCAGGGGCAATGCCCTCCACCTTGTTTTGAATAGTCTTAAGAGCTCTCAGAGCTGAAGAATTATTTCACTTCATTTTACGAATAAAATTCAGTACTTTACATCTCCTTAATAAGATGAGAATTCACCAAAACACCTTCATGTAGTCACAAATTAATTTTAATCTCTTCCAATCTCCATGAGCAAGTTTATAACCATCACTTATCACTTTAGAATTCATTCATTTTGTCACTAACATGCAGGCAATAAAGAATATTGAACTTCCAGAACATTTTCCTAATTAGAGCTGAAAAGAAAAAGCCATTGTAAAGTCCTCTTGTTGTAAAAGGAAAAGGGACACAATTAGTTTGTCCATAAATAAATGGCCCCACCCAACTCAGGGGCCAGCAGCCCTGGAACTGTAAATTTGGGTTTTTACACTCTAGTGTGTGTTTTATTCCCTGTGCTAAGCTGCCTTTCAGCTCTGCACTGGATTGTGGTCAAGCACAGGTGTCTGGGTTGGAACAACTTGAGAGATGTAAAGAAAAACCCTCTCCAAGGGGATGCCAGGGATGTCCAACACCACCAAGCAGGACCACCCATCATGGACAGAAGGCAGATGGCTCAGACCTCTTGAGCTGTGACCCTTGAACTGGGAATTGAGGTGACCCCTGCACTGACAATCCCAGCAGGGTTTTCTCCAGCACCCCTGAATTCTGAGACAGTTCCCACCTCGGCCCAGAACTGCGGCTCCTTTCGGCTGAGCAACTGAGAGTTGAATATCCACATGGTCGTTATTTTCTGGCGAGTCCCTACATCACACCCGGCCAACAGTCAGCCCTCCCTGAATGATGGTTCTGCAGCAGGAAGACGCTCCTGTCCTGATGAAGGAAACGGCAAATTGGAAAATGCTGTGACACCAGAGCACTCCGAGCCAGCACTGCTCACCTGCCAGGCACAAACCCGTTTCTGAACTCAAACCTGCTGCTTGAGGCACATTTCAGTGAGTAGGAGAAGGATGACTGATATAAGCACATCCTTCTGAGGCCTCAGGAATTCACTGGCTTGTGGTTTATTGCTGGGTACTTGGGCCAGTTGAAGGAACAACTTGGTTAAGGGAAACTCTTTGAAAACAGGTTAGATCCACTAACGCCCGCAGTGTTTGGAGCACAGCTGCACCCTGTGTGCAGGCAGGGAGGTCAGAGTCACAGAACCTGACCAAGGTGGTCCAAGGACAAGAACAGCCATAGCCCTACAGAGGCACAGTCTGGGGTCAGTAACAACTCATTGCACAGCAGAAGTGTGGCCCTGGATTCCTTGAGAAGAGACACGTTTCTATCAGTAAGTGAAATGTACAGAAATGCTTGTCCAGCCCAGGACTGTGTGTAACATCCTAGATATTCATTGAACAGTAGATTTTGACCTTGTGTGCAGGATAAGTTGTGTTCATCCATTTTCAGTGCAGAACAGTCCTTGCACTCTCTCTGTGTCCCACAGAGTGCTGGGGGCACTCTGCTCTAGTCCTGGTAAAGGCCAATTAGTTAAAATTAGTCACAGATCACAGATACAGATCATTCTGAATTGGGAGGGACCCACAAGGATCATCGAGTCCAATGCTGAAGTAAATGTCCCACACAGGGCTTGAAACCACAACCTTGGTGTTATTAACACCATGTTCTAAATAAACTTCTTCTGTGTTTTCTTTCATCTCTGTCTTGTGGGCTTCTTCTGCTGTTTGTCTGTGGTTTTGTTTTTGTGTGGTTTTTATTAAGGAATGAGTAAAATTTACTCTTGCTATGGCTGCCCATGGAAGGAGATCATGAACCTTTTTGTGCAAGTAGATAAGGACAGCTGGATTGCATGGTCTAGATTTCACTCTCACATATCACACAGAGGGAGTTCATCACCAGGGATCCTTTAGCACAAAGCAGAGATTTCAAAGACCCAACAAAACTTCTCTTGCCTTCATCAACTTCTGGCAGTTGCTCTTTCTCAGACACCAGACAAGTGAAGACACAGCACAGAAACGAAACAGAAGAAAACCTGAAAGATCAAGAACATTTCGACAGCTTAGCTGAGAGCCACCAATATGTACTTGTTACATTCCTGGCAGGATCCTTTTCTCAGAGAGCAAACACTTCCACTTTCTCTTCCCAGTGTCTCCAGATGTCCCCTTCCCCTGGTTCTCAGCTCTCCATCACCCTCACAACTGCAGCGTAACCACAGCAGCAAATTAATGACTCAATTGTGTTTCCACCACTGCTCAAAGCACAGCATGAGACTGAAGGGACTTTGGCAGTGCTGAACAAAGATTCCCCCCACAAAGAACTGTAAATGCACAACCGCTCTTCCAAAGACAAAGTTTCTAAACAACACAGTTACCTCCCTCATTAACCAAATGTTTAACTAAGAATAGCAGCACCTGTGTACACTTCACATAATGCCCATCAAGTTCTAAGGACAAAACAGGGCATACGTTAATGGGGCTTCATTTTAGCCTAAAGATTTATTTTGTGTGGGTGCACACCTACAGCTTTGCCTTGAAGTTATTCTGAATTATGGTTTGATCCCAGGTCTGCAGGTACCAGATGTGGGGTCAGAAGAGAATGATAAAATGCTTCTTCCTTCTGTCCTGTCCCACTGTTCTTCAGTGTGAGGTGCAGTATATTCCTTTTTATTGCACCTGCAGTGCTTTCCATCAGCAGAGCAGACCAGGCTTTTCAAACCTTGCACAGAGCTTATAATGAGATCTCCTCGTGGTTCCAACCTTCTCTGTATGTAGACACTACCCAAAATTCTGCCTGACTCTTTTCAGAAAGAGCCAGTCTTTGGTTACACCTTGTATTTTTAACATTTCCCAAATCCTGAATGCATAGGAGTGTGTATGAAAGTCTCTGGAGGAAAGCAAAACCAACTGTTCAGACACTTGAAAGCATTCACCAATTTGGAAACGGAATCCTCCTAAAAAGAACTCAGCATAGAAATACCCATTTCCTTAGCTGAGATTTGCTTCTGACATGATCTCACCCATGCCTAACTCTCACAGAATTCTGGTATTAGTAGCACAGCACTTTACATAATCACATACATCCATGTGTACGCTTGCCTTAGCCCTGGAGCATCCATCCCTTCTTTGCTGAAGCTGTCGCGTGCATCAGCTGAGCAAGAAAATGCTTCTGGACCCTGCTCAGAGCCTGGATGTGCTGGTGCATTTCCAAGCACAAGGTAGTTCTAAATCCAAACCTGGATTCCTTAAACACAAACCAGCACCATGCTTTTGAACTGTCAACTGATTCAAATGCAGCTGCTGAAAATTTAATGTTGTAGGCAAGCTGTATCACAAAGTGGCTGGAGACCACTGGTCCTGAATTATTTGAAGCAGACAGAGTGAATAATAGAAGAGGTTTCATATGGTTACACCAGTTCAGCAGAGATCAAATGCCTGTAAACGCAGCCCAATTTGCTCAAAGGCTGAGTTCCCTACCTGCCTGCTGGTGGAGGCTGACCAGCAGAGAGATCTGCTCCCTGCAGAAATCACCCCTGCAGATACTCAGGTTTAGCTTAAACCCCTTCCGTTCTGACTGGGAAAAAAGAAACATTAGCACTACCGAGTACTTTAGATGGAACAGGAGTTTAAATAAAAAACAAAATCTCCCACAAACCTCACATATCCCACTCCAGCACGGGAGCCTGCCCTCACAAGTGACAGCCAGTTTGGTGCCTCTCCATCCCCCAGGAGCAGCTGGAGGTTCCAAGGCAGCCTTTCCTGCAGCTCTGCACCAGGGCTGGCACCTGGCAGGGCTGGCACAGGCACAGCCAAACCCCTTTTTGCTGTGGGCAAATCAACCTCAACAGACTCAGCAGCAAAGGTACAGAGAACTCAGAGGAGAGGCCTGACAAATGCCTGCAGGATTTATGGCACTGGTCTTCCCATCCGTTTACATCCCAGACATCTGTTTAGTTGGAGACTCGTGGCTTGATGAATTTGTTCATTATTTCAGATGCATTCAAAAATAGGATAATTGACATTTTACATTGTAACTATTCACCAGCTTGACATTACCATGCATTTTAATTAACATGAATACCTAAAGCTTGGGATTGAAGAGAGGGATAAGTCATATTAAAGTCTATAACTGTCATCTTTCAGTTCAAATTCAAACACAGAACAAAACTAGACATGTCTATCAAAGCTGACATTTCAACAATACTGGTTAAAGGGGACAGGGCTGATGCAGTGTTTTTAAAGAGGCTTTCACTAAATTCAAAAGCAGTGTTCAGTCCTCTAAAAAAAACTTAGGGCAAGCCCAGCACCTCTGCACACTAACTGAGCTCTGTTAAACCTGGCTTTACCCAAGAAAGTCAACCAGCAGGGCCACCCAAATCCATTAACAGTGCTGAAGTCACAGAGGGGCAGCTGGGCCAGACACACCCTTGTGCACACAACCCCTCACAGGGGGACCTCCTCCCCAGGGCATGGGCTGAGCCTGAGCTGCCAAACTGAAATTAAAAATAAACTCAGACCAAACCCCACCACACTCCCCACACTGCAGCCTGCACCTTCCAAGGCACTGCAGCATTTCTGAAAGGAGCACTGAAGGTCCTCCAATACAGGATATATTTGGATTTCACCAAAGGAACTACATGCTTTAGGCACAGGATGTTTACATCTGGTGTTTAAGTTGCCCCGAATCAGTCTTCCTTTGGTGAAATCCAAATATATCCTTTAGGAATCCCTTCAGCTTTCACTCACTGACAGTGCAATTCCACTCTGGATAGTTTTTCTCCCTCAATAACTGTTCCAAGCATAAATCCACCCCCTACTTACTAAGCTTGGCTCCAATTCATGCTCTGCAACAAGCAACCTTTAAAGATAACTTGATAAGCATGCCAGTTAAACATCACAGGAGAAAGATGCATATGCCCTCATCTACACTTCATTATTTAAAGGGGGAAATATACCTCTTAAAGTTTAAATTTAAAATAGCAAAGTAAAGGAATTTTTTGTTGTTGAGAGTATGTTGTGCTATCATTAGGTTTCTCATGGAAATGTAATATACTGGAGGTAAATTATAAACTTATGGAAGGAGAAACATCCAGTGGTGGCTGTACCAATTCTTCCACAGAAGCCCTATTATATGTAATATATTCAGATATAAATTAGATGGTTAGCATGTCATTAAAACATATAAATTAATAAATATCATTAAAAAAACACCAAATGGGTACTGAGAGTGACAGGGCGGGAGGGAGATCAGGGTGGCTGCTTTTAGAGTAGGTCTGTAAATTTGTAATGAGACTGGAGAACAATTCTGGCCAGTCTGTAGCGGGATGAGTGGGCTCTGCCTTGCCCAGAGCTCCAGCTTTCCCTTCAGCCTGCTGCCACCTGACAGCTGCGTCTCCTCAGGGATCCCCAGCGCCAGTGCACTCTTACACCACAAATTTAGGGAACTCACCACTTCATTAAGCCATTCTGATGCTGGAAAGATAATTATAAAAGTAAATAATTTTCAAACACACCCAAACTTGTCTCCTGGGAAGCACAGGAGTGCAGGCCAGGGGGGATTTGTAAAGCAGGAGCAGCATCCCAATCCCCCAACCCCGTCCCATCCTCCAGCCACGTGCCTGTTCCACAGCAACCCCGTCCACCTTCACCCACCCCTTGGCTTCTCCCTGCAAATTGCAGCATGAGCAGGGCAGGAGCTGCTGAACCCGGCTGGGACTGTGACAGCAGCAGCCTCACACTGTGCTTCGTGTTCTCCTCTAATCACTGCTTCCCCACGGTAATAAATGAGGTGTGCTTTCACCATTAAGAAATGCTAATCAGGGTAAACACACTCCTGCCCTAGAGGAGGCACATGGAAGGGCCCCAGGAATATTTTGCTGCCTTTTCTCTTACAATAAAGATTTATTATCCAGTGACATAACCGCAGTGTTGTAGCTTCAATAGCCCTGACCTTTTAATGTTCTTTACTTTCTCCTCTAAATTCCAGGTTTGCTGTCCCCGAGCCCAGGGATTTTTTTTTTTTTTTT
>VZTJ01003620.1:1040977-1081486 GCA_013397795.1 Orthonyx spaldingii
CCAGAGCATTTTCAGACTTATTATTACCCATTCTGCTCCCAACTTTGCTCAAAAAGAGTGCAAATCACTTGTGGGCAGAAAGGTTGACGGAGAGCAAGATAAAACATGCTCTCCAAGGCTAACTGATTATGGCTGGAAGAAACTGTTAATGAGTATCTGACTCTCTGGGCATTGGCTATGCTTTGACCATGTTTGCTTCCACCTCTTTCTTCAAATGACTAAATCACCACAGCACCAGTGAATGCAAACTGCAGGGATGGGGTTCCAGAACACCCTTGCAAAGCATGTCTGGGGGATGGAATAGCAGCTATCAAATCCCGTGGGTTTGCATTTCCCACCTGCAGGGAAGTCTGATAACAGCCCCATCACATCCCAACACAAAAATCATGCAACCCTAGCATGGAAATAACTTTAAAAATGACAATGGAAAGCAAATGCTACTGGTGGAAAACAGGTGAGGTTATTCTCCTAGTCAAACAAACAGTGACAAATAACCCACATTTACAAGCATTTCTTAAATAGTTTGTCAGGTAACAGCCCTGTGCACTTTGGAGTAGTGCAAATGGAGTTGTTCCACTAAATTCTTCCAGTCAGTCAGTTCAAATCTAAAACATCCCTTGCAGTCCAGATGGAAACCTCAGCACCAAGTGACAGCAAAATCTGGGAGTAAAGAGGTTGTCATTGCTGCTTACAGCAAGGCCAGGCATAAGGTTAGCGGTTTTCTCACTTCCCAATTAATTTTTTTATAGCCACGGGCTGTCAGGTGCTCTTTGCTCTTCCTGAGGGAAGTCACTGCTGCTGTGGCAGCAGCTCTGTGTCCCCCCAAAGCCACGTGTCAGAGGCACAGACACAGCACAGCTGCCAGGGCTGGAAATCCTCTGCATTCACCAAAGGCTGGAGGAACAGCTCCTTTCCCAAACCCAGACTTATTCAGGACTTGTTTCCCCTTTTCCCCAGCTGTTTCAAACACACTCATGGGGGTATCTGAGCTTTCCAGGTGTGCATGGCACCAGCTGGGTTAAGAGCGAGGAAACAAGAGTGGAGCTGTCTTAGCAAATGCCTCACACTCAGGCCAAAACCTTTTTTTTTTTTTTTTCTTTTACCATTTAGAAGAATCTAGTCTCCTGTTTTGAGCTGTATTTTATTTACTTCAGTGTTAGACCAGAAGCTTACAATTCCCATAGACCAAATGAAGACTCAAATTAGCAACCTCTTGTTAATATTTACCACGACTGTGGTGTTCTCCCTTCAGGAAAAACCCTGTTCATTATGAGTGTAGGAAGTTGGGCAGGAATTGTTCCTGGGAGGGTGGGCAGGCCCTGGCACAGGGTGCCCAGAGAAGCTGTGGCTGCCCCTGGATCCCTGGCAGTGCCCAAGGCCAGGTTGGACATTGGGGCTTGGAGCAGCCTGGGACAGTGGGAGGTGTCCCTGCCATGGCAGGGGTGGGACAAGGTCTGCAAGGTCCCCTCCCACCCAAAGCATTCTTTGATTCTGTGACATTCAATCCTAAATCACCACTGGAAATTCAACACTGAATGTTTGTTTAATGATCTACTGACCTTAGCTGGTGCTTATTTTCTGTGCACACCTTAATAAGTACAGCAGACACTACCCTCCAACTAAGTTTGGCTTAAAACACCCACTGTGGACCTGCATGTGTTGAGACAGACCCTGAGAAAGCCCTGCAAAGCTTTCAGCACCAGGAAGACACATATTTATTTCTCCTCATGCTATTTTTTGCTGCTTTGTTTGCATCACTGTCTAATGCAATAAAGAGTTGGCTAAATTGGCCATCCCAACACTATAGATAACTTGTGGAAATGCAACATATTGCCTTCTTTTAAATTGGAATGTTTTTTTAAAATTAATTGGGTTCTAATAGTGACACTGTGCACTGAGTAATTGAGTGAAAATTGCTGTTATACAGAGCCTGCCATCAGCACATAATTAGTGCACTCCCAGCTCCACTCCAGGCAGGGATCTCCTGTCCCTGCCAGCCGGGTCAGGCTGGCAAAGTGGCCTCTGCAAAGCAAGGAGGCTCCTCTCTGCCAGCTGCCATCTCTGCACTAAACGGGCATTTTCCTGGGGAAACCAGGAGAAAGGCTGGGCTGGAGGCCTGGAACACTCCCTGGCTCCCACTCCTGGGACTGCTGCCCGTGCTTCCCCTTCCCAGGCTGAATCCCTCAGCCCAGCCAGCACCCGGCCTGGCCTGGAGCTGCTCTCCTTCAGCTCTGGCCCTTCACCCCTGCCCCGTGCTATTTTAAGTGTCATTGCCGATTTTGAAATCTCATTGATCCCAAAGAAGTTTGAAGGCACAAATGGGGGTGGAACCACATCATTGAATGTCAGCTCTTTTGTTTTGACCAAACATGTTCCTTCTACTGGCCTGCATGGAATTTTCATTGCACCCAGCTCACAGTTATCCAGCTCTGTTTCGGTTCAGGGTAGCACTCAGATGTTTCAGCAAAGCTGATATTTGTTGGTACTGATCTGGAAATTATTTTTGAGATGCCTGAACTCCTCAGTCTGCATAATTGTGTGTGAAGCATTAAATGAACTTTCATCCCACCAAAATCTAACAGCACTCTTCAGCCACCTCCCACAGACTTCACTTTGAAACAACCAATGTTTTCCACAGAAGCACAACTGGGCACTGGAAAACTCCTGTCAGCACATCCCAGGTTCTGCTGGATGTATTAGGGCCCCCACCAAGGTCAAATTATTTGATTAGCACGTTGTTATTATTATTCAATTTATTTGTGTATTTTCAAAGAGCAGTTTGGATGTTACTGCACTTTCTTTCCTGCCTGTGCCAGACCAAATTTTGCCCACCTCTCAAATAAAATAATAATAATCAAAATAACTAAAAGACCACAAATAGATTCCATCACCTCCAAGCCCAGGAAAACAAAGTGAACTGATTTTCACTGGAAGAAAAGCTAATGCATTTTAGAGCACCCAGCACTTCTCTTAATGCCAAAAATACGCCTCAGATCACTGACCCATTTACCAAGAGTGATATCAAATTAAATATAAGCACAAAAATGCCCTCACTCCCAAAGCACATTTTTTCCAGGTTGACACAGCAGATTAAGCACAAATTCACTTACCCCATTGTTCTATCAATGCAGCAATTATTACACACAGCAGGAGTTTAATCACTCTCCTGATACACTCAGGCTGTGCCCACCACTTGGGCTGAATTCCACCCCAGCTACACACCAAGAACAGGTCCTGGCTTTCTTTCCACATCCTGCTCAGTCTGGCAGCCAAGAGGCAAAAAAGGTTCACAGAAAAGATTTAATCATTTTATAAAGCCCAGTAAAAGGAAATTTCAGTATGGACAAACACAATCCTGCAGCTTGTGTGGGACATTTTAGCAGCAGACAAAGAAAATATAGAAATGAATCCTTGGTCTGAGAATAAGAGTGTTATTTAGTTCATTTATAAAAAAATCTGTTCAGTAAACATCCACCTGTAAGAGCAATTAAAACACCAGCTAATTCATGAAAATATTCATCTTAAATAGCTACATAGTCAAGTGTTCTGATCTCATCCTCAGAGCAGATTTGTTTCCAGAGTTTGCTGCTGAAGCCACTGGATAGCATCCTTCAGCACCAGAAGAGGTTTAGGAAATTCATGGAAGTTTTTATGGAAGAAAGTTCACTGCCCTTTAAAACTATTGCATGTCTTCTGTGTTCAGCCATATGCAGGTAGGTCTCATTTCCATCTTCAGCACACTGAGGGCCACAAACAATCAGAAAATTTCTAAATGTAGAGTTTCCTATATAGTCAGAAATTGTAAAAAAAAAAAAAAAAAAATTAACTCAGGAAAAGGCATTATTAACTCCCAGCATGATAAATACTTCATTACATGACAATAAATTATGAGAGTGACAAACAGGATTTGTACCTAAAGTATTTATCTACACTAAATCATTTCTGTTTATTCTCACAAAACAAAAGAAAAAAGCTCTGTAGATAATAACTACACAAAGACTGAGCCCAGAACGGTGGGTATGGCCCAGAGCTGCCCCCCAGGGAAAAGACCAGAAGCACAAAACCCACCGTAAAGTTTTAAATACAAACACTGGAGCTTTTCCTGGTGTAAATTATTGACTCTGAAGAGCTTCAACAGCTGCAGAGCAGACTCAGTGTAATGAAATTCTGCCAAGTGAGACCCACTGAAATGCTAACCAATAAATTTAGATTTATCAAATCACAGCTGAAGAATTACTGTTTTTGACAAAGGGATATCAACAGTGATTACACTGCTGCTTGATGTGGAAGCAAACACCTCTGCACAGAGCACATGCCAACCCTGCTTTTGTTTTGCAGTCCTGCTGGCTGTTCTCTCCCCCTGTGCCTGTCTGCTGGTCTGGGGGTTGCAGGAGGTCATTTCTGCTCGAGCACAGACCTTGCAAGGCCCTGGTAAAGCCCTGCTCTGCTTGGCTGTGCTCTAACAACACCATCTCACCTTATTTACTTGGAAGCTACTGCAGTACTCCCCGTTTCTCATGGAAACAGAACTCTTTTCATTCTTCTTTTGATCCCACAGGTAGGATTTGAGCAGTGAAACACTGGGATGCTAAAAGCATGCTCAGACCTCGAGAGAGACCCTGCCTGCAAAGCAGGGCTGCAAACCCCAGCTCCTGCTGCAGGAGTTCTGCAGGAGCTTGCTCTGCTTTCCAACAGGGTGTTAATTAAAACACCATATTAAGGCAGCTCTAGAGAGTCAGTTAATTGATTATAGATATCCTTTCAGAATGAGCTTTAGAGGCTATATTGCATTTCATAATAATGACTGGAAAATTTCAAGGTGCCTATCTGGTAAAAATATGCATATATATGTATACATGAATATGAAAACCATCCTAAATACATTACCATAGCTCCTGTTTATGAAATAGGAGCCACTTTAAATGGCAAAATAATGAAAATCCAAGTGCAAATCAAGTCTTGCTCCTCTTTCCGCAGTTCTGAAAGGTACATCGTCAGTGTATCAATCATCCACCTATAAACACTTAAAAGTACAGATCCATAATCAGTAATGACTTGTGGAAATTCTGAAGTAGCCCTCCTGAGTGCATCCTTCTGTAACTATGCCTTGGGGCCATGATAATCAGCGTGAGCAGCACAGAACAGATTTAAGAGCTTTCATCTTGAAGCTGATTTATATTCTTGTACTTATGTACAGTTCCTCCCTAGGTCTGCATCACCCTGTGCTGGAGTGCCACTGGAAAGCATTTCTCCAGAATTCCCATCAGAGAACCCCTCCACCTCCAAGAAAGTCTTCTAAAAATGTATCAAAGAGCAGAGGACACTCTGAGGACATTCTTGACTTGTTTTATCCTCCTCGTTTCTCTGGGAGGTTACCCTGAGACCACACTCACATAATTCTTTAACTACACAAGGGAAAAAAAAAAACAAACCCTTAGTGCACAATAATTTATAATAAATCACTCACGAACCCATCAACTTAATCTTCATTACAATCTATTGCTACAAAGATTTCCATAGTCTGACAGAAGACTTACTGAGTAAAAAGATTTGCCTGAGGGGCTGAATGTAATCAGAGAGGGACAGAATAAAAACACAACTGGCTTGTTAGTACTGCTATATAAAAACATATGAGGAACTCTTAATAATGGGAAACTCATGGGAAAAGATGGATTTTCTTACTCACTTTTCCCAGGACAGCAAGACCTCGCCACATTCAGTACACTTTTCACAGGGATATTCCCACTGATGTGAGGGAGACATCTGCTTTGGGCTGTGGAAAGTTTGTTCCTCAACACCTGCTTTTTGCAAAGTGCAGTGGAGTTTAGTGCAGCTGATCAGGGAGACTGGACAATGATCAAATGATCTGAAACTGCAAAATGACCTTTTCCTTATGACTTCAGTAAAAATACCCCTCAAAAAAACCCAAACCCACAACAGCAGAGCAATAGGCAGGTGGATAATCAAAAATGCTGGTGCTTTTGTGAAGGCTCTCTCTTCCCTTCTGCAAGTTCCACTCCCTGACCAAGCCAGGTCCAAACAGCGAAAGACAGAAAAGCTGCTCCTGACTGACAGATTACACTCTGTAAAAGCAGTACAATCCTTCCCTCTCCAACACCTGAGGACTCAGATTTGTGGGATTTTAACCTTAGTCTCATGTCCTGTCTTTTTAACCTGACAAAGGCAGTAAAACTCTTGTTTTGTAGCCCCTACTCTATTTGCAGCATGGAATGACTGCTGATAGTGACTGCCCTGGAGAGATCACAGCCCAAGGAGCCCCGGGCAGGGACTGAGGCACAGTGAATCCCAGTCTGTACAAATGCCTGGGAAATGCCATTTGCTGTGGCAGAGCAATTGGGTCGTGGGTTTCTCCACTTCAGCTAAATGCAAAATGAGTTCAGTGCTGCTGAGGACAAAGGGCAGTGACTCAGTGATGTGGCTGGAACCGTGCACACCCTGTCTCCTCCATCCCTCCTGCTGTGGTGCCTTCCCAGCGCCTCTGGAAAAGCCTTTGCCCCTCATAAGCCTCTTGCTCCCAGTACTCTGCACTAATTGCATTCATTAACCCTGCAGAACGCTGACTTGGGAAATGGTGCTGGGGGTGGGGAGGAAGAGTTTGGTGAGAACTGGTTCACTGAGGGAGAAACATCCACAGCAGAGGATGGGGAAAAGGCACTGCCAGAGCAGCCCTCGGCCAGGCTGAACCCAACCACAGACATTCGGCCTTGGAGGTGAATAACACACAGTTTGCAGCTCATTTTAATTCTCTACAAAGTAGGAGCCTGGTCTTTTCGCAGCACAAAGTGGGATGCAGCATGAACGAGGCTGAAAACAAAGGAAGGAGAAGAATGGAAAATAGTGTTTATCAGTAGGAGACAGGGAAAGCAAGAAAACAAAATCCAACTTCCTCAAGAATGAGGCTGCCTGAAGCAGGCTACCTTTATTCTGACTCCCTCCTGTTACATAAAGATCAGAGTTTATATTGGTTTTTCTATGCTGCTGACTCAGAGGGCCAGAAACTCCACATCAGCTGCAGATTTGGGGGATAAATTGCCAGGTAAAATACATTTTGCAGCATGCTGGAGAGTGAGAAGCAATGACCATTTCCCTCCTGCTCGTTGCCAGACAGGCCCAGGCTCTCCCCTGGTGTTCCTGCCTGTGCCAGGGCAGCAGGGCAGGTGTCAGTTCTGGGCTGTCCTACAGCTCTGATGACAAAGTTGATTTTCCACAAGGCTTTCCAGCTGATCGGTTATTTGCAAGCAACCACCCTGTCCTTCATCATCCTGTACCACAGAGAGAAGTTCATCAACTGAAGTGTTTTTATTATGCACAAAATAGGCCAATACATTCACATTCACACAGACACTTGAGTTGGCACATCTATATCCAAACAGATTTTTCCTTAGATTTAGCTCTCAAATTCTGTTTGCCCCACCCATCACATTCCATTGATTCCTTCTTCCACTCAATCTATCATTTCCTGCATGTTTCTGAGCTGTTTTACAAGGAAATTTTAAAACCATTATCGGTTGTCACACATCTGAACTTTCTACAACTTCCTTCTTAAAAGTGTTCAGCTTCTTCCTCAAATTTTTATTTTTTCAAATCCTTTGATGTGTGCCAAGCCTCACCTGTGGCTGCCCAGCTCTGGGGCCGGGCAGGCATCGTGTCCCTCACTGGCATTCATCTCTGTCTTGAGTTTTGTTTAGTTCCCCCCTTTCCCCCCAAATTCATTATCTTGCCATGGATTGAGCATTTCTTGGAATACATCATCTCTTTCCTATCTGTCAGCCCAGGCTGCCTTCTGCTGAAGACATATGGAGAGGCATTCTTTCTCCTTGAGGGGTGACCAAGCAGACAAGGCTTTTGGAGCAAACTCTCCTCAGTAAAAATGGGAATTGCGCAGCTTCAGATCGAGCTCGGGGAGCCCGGCTGGAGGAAATTGCAAAATCCCACACCAAAACATTTCTCCCCACTGAGGCACACAACGTTTGCTGGGGCTGATGATTAATATTGCTCCTTAAAACAATTTTTTCATCATCAGTTTCTGCTAATGAAGTTGGCCTGCTGGAGTGGAGGCAGGACAGCCGCCCAGGGCAGCTGAGCCACGATCCGCAGTTGGAACGCGTCCCCCGCGGGTATGAGACCAAAGATATCCCAAGTTCAAGAGTTCCGCTGCTCTGCCAACAGACTGATCCAGCCAGCTGCTAATCTGCTCTTCGAGATACCACGGTCACGTCAGATAACATTCAGAATTCCATTAACCTAGGAGCTTTCAGCCACTTGTTCCTTCCACCCCACAAATAAAAGTAAATGAGATCAAGTTTTTCCTCGTGTATTATTCTCACCACATTTGTCGTGCTTCAGGTCTGTTTCTTGTCTGATTCATTAAAGTGCCTTGATGCACAACGGATTAAGTACTTAAATAAATAGTTCACTTTTCCTCTAAATTGCAAAAGTGATTTCAATTTTTTAAGCTGTTCGCAGAAAACATTTTTAAAAGATAAACATCCCATTCATTGTGCAAATACGGAAGATTTTTTCATGGGCCAACTTTCCTAAAAAACGTCTATAAAGACAAAAGTTGTAAAAAAGAAAAAAATAGATTTAATTCTTGCTTTGAAAGGCAACAGTTTCAGATGCAATGGACACAAGGTTGAGCTACTCAGAACCAGACTGGCAGCCCAGCCACGTTTTTAATTACCCCACTGCAGGAAAGGGGTTGTGTTGGAGGGAACAATCCCTGCCTGTGTGGACTGAAAACACCCTTGGGAGAAGAAAGGAGCAGCTCTTACACTGAGTTCACTGCAGGCCCAGGTACCAGAATGGATCAGTCCCATTCTAGCAGGAATCAGGGCCCTTGCCTGGCAGAGCCTGCCTTCAGAAACAATACAGGAATATTTGCTTAGGCACTGCTTATTTCAGTATGAAAGATGCTGGTCAAACATTTCCCTTATGTTATTTTCATGCCCCAGGGCAGTCTCAGATGGGGATTGATGTCATTTTCTTGAAATATTTGCTGTAAAATAAAAGCTGCTTGTTTTCCAGCCAAGGAAATCCAGCCTGGGAAATACGGAGAGGCTGAGCTTGGCATTTTCTCCCGTGGGCAGCACATCCTGGCCTCTGACTGCTCTTCACTTCACAGCTGGGTTTGCCCTGCAGGCTTGCCACAGCTCCAGAGGCACATGCAGAATTTCTGAAGTGCTTGGAGCCTCAGTTAGAAGCCAATCACTCTGGGCTCCCTGCAGAGCTGAAAAAGAGGAACCATCATCTCAAACAGGTTCTTCAGCCCAGGGGAACTACTGACCAAACTTGTTTTTGCCACCACCTTCACAGAGCAGTTGGACTCCTGATTTGGGAGACTTACAAAGGTGCTTAAGGTTAGACAAAATTAAATCCCTGAATCCAGCCCAAACCAAGCACCAGAGTAGTCAACATTAGGCCACTGTGGCCACAGAGGGACCTCTTTCACACTGTTGAAATAAATCTCTCTGCACAAATCTATAAAAGCAGTCAATAGGAATGATTGGATAAAGATCTGATCTCACGTTTTATAATCCTGACTGAAGTTAAATCCCTTGTTCAAAGGTAGCCTCCCTTGCTCCTGCATGTCCCAGCTAATTGCATTGTCCCTGACAAAAGCACCTGGCTCCTGTCCCCTCCTGGGCTCAGGGCAGCACCAGGGCCCCACATCCTGCTCTGGGCACGAGACATCCTCGTGCATTCCAGCACAGGGAGCGCAGGCTCCGCCTCAGGTGGGTGCTTTCAGATGACAGGCTCCAGACATAGCCAGCCACTTCGTATTTCAAAAATATAACACCAAAATGCACCCTGTGATGAATTACAGTGCAGGTCAAGCCTCGGAATTCCATCTGCATCTGCTCAGCTGTGTTTGCCAACAGAATTCTGTCAATCCTTCCTCACTGACTCCGGCAGGCACTGCCACTCTCAGAGTACCTCTGTGCTTTGGGTTATCCTCCGCAGCCAAACTAAGAATTAGACCAACTCTTCACCACTTTCTCCAAAGATGAGGTTTTTTAAAGAAGTGACAAACTCTCACCTGTTAGAAAAAGTTGGAATTTTTAAATGCGGTATCAGTAGCCTACACCTGCACGTTGCATTTCAGAAAGACCACGAAAGTACCAAAAGAAACATTTCTAAGTGTTAATACTGAGAGACAGAAGCCCTGGAATGAAGGGATGAGAAAAGCTTTTTTCCCTGATAGCCTGAGTAATGAGCTGTCCATATTGCAGGGAGAAAATGAAACTCCAGGATGGGAAATGCAAAGTAGATCTGTAAGTGCATTAAAGGAATTCAGAGTCTATTTCAGGTGAAGGAACACAAATAACGATTAGGAAGGCAAAAAAACCCTCTTGGCTTGAGCGTGTGAAGCTAAGCAGTGGTTCCTCACAGTACCTCTTAGGAATGTTTCTATATTTTCAGCTCAGAAATGTCTTAATCCAGGTGCAGCTGGTACATTTAGTGACATACATAGATCTTCCTATTTTATTTTTTAATATCTAAGGTTACCTTTGCCAAACATTTCTAAAGCATTCAGGGCCATTTTGTCCCACTCTAAAGAGCTAGAAAAGCAAACACTTTTGCAATAACCTCTGTCATAGTAGACAAAAAATCCCAAGGAATTTAATTTGACAGAGTCTCACAGGCGCAAAGGGTCGCTTCCCATGCCACTGTTGAGATAGGAAAGACAAATCCAACAAAAATGTAGCAGATATTTCTCTTTTCTGCCAGCAAATGGGCAACCCAGGAATGGAGAGATCTCCTGTAGTACAGAAAAGATACAATAACTTGATAAGAAGGAATTAATTAAAGCTATTACACAGAAAATGGGTAAGGGCATTGTGAGCCGATAGAAACCAATCACAATCTGATAAATCAGCATGAAAATCAGAAAGGTTACTCAGCCCAAACATAAGCTGGGAAAACAGAGAAGAGTTATCCTAAAGAACAGAAGGGCGCTGAGGCAGAACTGGATTATTGGGGATGCAAGAGGGACAACCACCACCTATCCCATGGGAACTGCAGAGGGGATTTCTGTGACAGACAGAAATGAGATGCAGCCAGACATTCAAGGGACCACCCTGAGGATCCCTAATGAAGGGATCCCAAATTTGAGAAGGTGCAAAGGCAGCACTTTAACTGTGCTAGGAAGATTTCCTCAGTGATATTTCTATAGAATCTACAGTATTTCTGTGTTGGCTTTTTTTTTTTTTAATTAAAAAGGAGGGAAGAAAGGGACAAAACAGTGATTTGACCTTAACCCTTTAGAGTCATCAGTGTGTTTTTGGAATATACTTCTTGCCCTGCATAATGCCAGCAGTTCAGGGTGATGCTATGCTGGGGCCTTTCTCATTCCCCCTTTTCCTCTAATTAGACAATATTTTATAAGCACTTACCAGAGTTGATGACACAAAGTTAAATGACACAGAATTAAAGACACAAAACACTGTCCAAGGAGCCTGTCCTCCCATGCCCACACAGCACAGTGGCCCTGTGACCTGCTGCTCACTCTGGCAGGAGATGTGGGCCTTTGCCATGGCTGCACCCAAAACACGAGGAAAACATGATCGAGTTCCTCAGGGCCTGGAGCTGATTGCAATTGATGACTTCAGTGAGCTCTGAAAGCTCCAAACGTTTCCTTAGAGGTCACAATCCCATTCATCCACTGCAGCACAGCTTTTGTTTAACTTTCCTTGTATGTTTTACATTCCTTGTTTGTCAGCCATAAAAGCTACTTGGGTAACCATAAATTGTAGCTAATATGGCAATTTCCCCACCACCAGACAGGTTTCATTAAATCCCCAGGTTTTCTTTAAAATACATATTTGCAAAGATGATGCTCCACGGTTGGGTGTTTTTAATGCATAACGGACCAAAAGTACACTGAACCACATTAATTACTCTGCAAGCTGTACAGGAACATCAGAGTGGCATTTTTATGAGACATGGCTATTATTAAAACATAACCATATGCATATTAATTACAACTGTTCATTAGAGGGCATTCAAAATGTTTGTGCTGCAGCCTGTGAAGCCGTTATCCCGGGAAAGCGCTCCGTCCTTCTCCGGCCGGCCCTGCCTGGGGCAGGGGTTGCATTTCTTTGCTGCCAGGGCAGGGCTGTTCTCTCTCCTGGACTGGCATTTGCAGGTCGGGTGAGGTCAATGCAGAGCAGCAGAGCTCGGGGCTCTCCCTGTGTTACACAACCAAGGCTGGGGGCAGAGCTGAGCTGCCAGGCAGAGGAAAGCGGGAGGGAGATTGATCTCAATAAATAATCACTAAATGCCCAGCACTTCCAAATCCATTACAGCAGGGCAGAGATGGAATGATACACGATGTCTGCTAACACAGACTGGCAAACTATTACTTTCAAAGGCTTAATTTCCTTTTTTCATACACTTGGAATAATATTTGCTTCCTCAAGACTAAAACATGTGAGTCCAGGGCAGGAACATTCAATCATGTGAATAGTTGTGACAATATTCATTCAGACTATTTCTGTGAATGCAAACAAATTTTAGAAGTACGCTTGGGCTGTGAGAAAGGTGTGTTGGCCTTCTTCCTGATTTCTGGTTTATATATTCATTTCATTTAAAAGAAGAGCAGAAAGCTCCCAAAGGACTGGATGGCAGATTGAGAACGCCACAGGTCAATTACAGAGTGACACAACATTCCCCACATCCAAGCAGTTCTGTGTCTCCAAAGAGCTCCCTTCACTCACTGTTCTTGCAGAGATTGTGATCACTGCAGAACTGAGCAGGGAAGTCTTTGTTCTCCTTGAAAGGAGCTTTTCCAACATGTGTCCTCAAGACGATGGTTGGGTTATTTTTCCCTTTTTTTCCTTTGTGGTAAATCCTGAACTTTCACCCAGACACCAGTACCTAAATGAAGCTTCACTGCAACTGAAGATCAAAAATGTTTTCTCCCCTCAAAAAAAAAGTCCTCAAGAAACTGAAAATAATGATTTTCTACCTTTATTTCTGCAGAGAGGCAAGGCTTGAGGCTGACAACTCTGTATCAACCACCAGCACCCCCTCAAACAGCCCATTTCCACCCCATTTCCTCACACTTCTCAAAAAAGGTGTTAAGTAAGAATCTGACTTTCAGTTCACAGGGATGATAGGCCATGAATCTTCATTCAAATTGATCTCAATTTATTTCTTAGTCTAAGGAGCAAGTTCTCAAGAATAAATGTTAAGTTCAGCCCAATTCCAGGGAAGTCAAGGCATTAATAACTTAAATTAAGCCAGAAGGATATTTAGAGCTACATACAAACTAGCTGCCAGAAAAAGATACAAGTCTCTTCTTCCCGACACAGAGAATTTATTATTTTCAGTAAAAATCTTTTCAATAATCCCCTTCTTCTAAAAATATTCTGTTTTAAATATTTTTTACACTGTGGAGACCCAATCTTGTACAGACTAAGCCCCATCTCTCAGCTGAGTAGCACTGGAGTGTTGATACCAGCTTAACCCAACCTCGCAGAACCTCCCATTTTCCATTCTGTTTAGAATTCTGCAGGGTAGCTTCAGTTCCCCAAAGTAAACATCTTGGAGATACATAAATCACTTCTTAACAAACAAATACAAATAATCATGGGGATACAGCTTCCTATTGCCTCCATCCAGCATTTCCCAGGATGCTCCCGAGCTCTGCTCCTGCATCTCGTAAGAGGTGGAAATATTCCTCAAGAAACCAAGGGAGTGTTTAAAACCCTTCAACAACTACCATGCAAATAAGAATAAAACAAGCAAAAGATCAGCTGTCGCAGTGGTAGGAGCCAGGAGGAGCCAGGCTTTTCATAGCAGCCAGGAATTCTCCATCAATGAGAAGTTTGCAGAGGTAACCTCAGCACTATAAAACAAGTTCCAGGCTGACATTACCCAAATGAATTTTTAGATTTCAGCTGACTGCAGTGCCGTGCCTGCTTCCCCCAGCGTGCAAAGGTTAATAACTTCCTCAGTGAGCAGGCCTGGATTTCTGCAGGGTGTTAACGTGGTGGGAGATGTGGGAGATAAGTGACACCAGTGCTCTGCCTCTTCATCTCACCACGGAGGATCACAGGGCGTTGGAAACCTGCTTTGGAGATGCTGTAAAAGCCTGTAATAGTCACAGCTCACAACAACAAGGCTCTCACACTCCCTCTGCTTGCTTTTCAGCAAGGGAAGCTCACTGAACTCATCCCACACATGGAAATAAAACCGGGATTCCAGGCTCAGCCTGGTCCTCTCAGCGCCAGCCATGGCACCCTGAACAAAGGGATACAGGCACAAGGAATGAAGCACACTGCTGTTTGTCCCTCTTTAATTGTGCTACAAACCCTTGGACCTCTTGTGCTACAAGCCTTTGTCTCTCTCTAATTGTGTTAACAAACCCTTGCACCTCTTTAGTTGTGTTAACAAACCCTTGTCCTTTTTAATTGTGCTACAAACGCTTGTCCCTCTTTAGTTGTGCTACAAGCCTTTGTCCCTCTTTGTGTTAATAAAGCCTTGCACCTTTTCAATTGCGTTAACAAACCCTTGTCCCTCTTTAATTGTGCTACAAACTCTTGCACTTCAACTGTGTTAACAAATCCTTGTCCCACTTTAATTGTGTTAACAAACCCTTGTCCCTCTTTNGCTACAAACGCTTGTCCCTCTTTAGTTGTGCTACAAGCCTTTGTCCCTCTTTGTGTTAATAAAGCCTTGCACCTTTTCAATTGCGTTAACAAACCCTTGTCCCTCTTTAATTGTGCTACAAACCCTTGCACCTCTTTGTGTTAACAAACCCTTGTCCTTCTTAATTGTGCTGCAGACTCTTGCCCCTCTTTAATTATGTTAACAAACCCTTACCTCTCTTTAA
Source organism: Orthonyx spaldingii (assembly GCA_013397795.1). NCBI lineage: Eukaryota > Metazoa > Chordata > Aves > Passeriformes > Orthonychidae > Orthonyx > Orthonyx spaldingii. The sequence goes on from VZTJ01003620.1 coordinate 1,055,838, forward strand.
TTGTGCTACAAACCCTTGACCCTCTTTAATTGTGCTACAAACTCCTGCCCCTCTTTGTGCTAACAAAGCCTTGGACCTCTTTAGTTGTGCTACAAACTCTTGTCCCTCTTTAATTGTGTTAACAAAGCCTTGCACCTCTTCAATTGTGTTAACAAACCTTTGTCCCTCTTTATTGTGTTAACAAGCCTTTGGCCCTCTTTAATTGTGCTACAAACTCTTGCACTTCAACTGTGTTAACAAATCCTTGTCCCACTTTAATTGTGTTAACAAACCCTTGTCCCTCTTTAAAGCCGCAAACCCAGGGCTGCCTTGTGCTTCGCTGCTGACAAACATCAGTGACACTATAAATGACACACCTTGGCACAAGATCAAGTCCAAATGAGTGGAACTAAAGAGCCAGGGCCCCTTGGGCACTGGACAGCCCTCACTGCTCATATCATCTCCATATCATCTCCTGGCAACAAGGCCAAGCCACTTTTAAAAAGAAAATTAAAATGCTCGCTACAGGTAATTAAAGACCATAGGCTAAGACTAAGAAAATTATGATAAGGTTAAACAGCTGGTATGAGTTACTCAGAATTTATGTGCAGGGTTAGCAGCTGCATTTTAAAGTGATATTCCAACTCCTGAAAAGATAAAGGAACTCTTCCTGAGATTAAAAGGGCAAGGATAAGACATTTATACCACATAGTTTTGGTGGAGAAAAAAAAAGTCAAAATAGATTAAGAAAGCAAATGAACACATAAGGAAAAAAAATTGCTTGTATTTCGCTCTGGACAAATGGTGATATAAAATGGACCATCTGACACCCAAGCCCAAAGCAGCACCACACTGATTCAAGCAATGGAACTAAGGCAAGATAACAAACTCAAAGTAGAGCTTCCATGCAGATTATGAAAAAAACCAACACGTAATCATAATTCTTCCCTTTCTCCCTTTATCCCCTGCCCCAAATTTGGACTTAGAGGAGGAAGCTATAATTTTATCACAAGCTTCCTGAGGAAAAAAAAAGTTTTCTCTGAAATATATATTTTATATATAATAAAATGATGTTAGAATAGACACACTGTAGCATCTTAGAAGAGTTATGGCTGTAGAATAGCTGCCAGATTTCAACTGTGTGACCCAGCCAAAGCCTTACATGCTTTCTTGCACACTGTACCTCAGAGATTCCATAAATTTCTGGATTATTACATTCTTCTTGTGTTTTCCCTGTCTCCCTTGTGCCAGGACTGGCATGTGCTCTAGGAAAAAGAAAAATAGAAAGTTCCCCAACAAAGGGCCCTAAAGGATGAAAACCCCACAGCTGTAGGGAATGCAAGTAGATTCCAGAGAAGTGTCATCACTGAGCCTGGAAATAAAGGGGAAAGCTGCTCAATGCCCAGTTGTTTTTGGTCTGAAATACAGATATCTGCTGCCCCAGGAGCTTATGGTTCATTCAGCAGCAAACACGGGAGGCCTCACAGGGGGTGTGAGGAAGAAAGCTCATTGTTTGTACACGTCAGGCTCAGAGCTCCCTGCCAAGGGAAGAGTGATTTCACAGGAAAGGCTGGACTGGAGCCCTGGAGAGCTGAGCTCCCTTCTTGTCTCTCTCACAACCCCTGGAGCAGGTGCTTGGGCAAGGCAGGGCCCTGCCTGGAAATGGCAGCGGCATTTCCCAGCCCCTCGCCCCCACATTCTGCATTCCTGCAGCACATCCCTGAGGGCAGGGAGGGCTCCCACGCCAGCACATCCCTGCTCTGACCTGGGCACCGCCTCAGGGGCAGTGCAGAAACCACCCCCGAGCACACGGAGCCACAGGGACATCTCCCCCTGCATCCTCCATCCCCCAAACCAACCCTGCAGGCAGCAGCTCAGGCCATCCAGGTCTGGAAATCCCACTGGCCTATTGGTATGTGCAAGGTTATATTTTCTCATCATGTGTCCTCTTGCTGAATTTACCCCTTTTGATAAAAACTCCTCGGTTCCTGGAGGAACACCCAGGCAGATGGACTGATTGTGAAGGGCCTCTCTGTCTGCAAGTGAGCAGGGAGATGACTTAACCCTGCAAAATGTGAATTACCTTCCCCACGTGGTGGGGGATAATGTGAATTACCTGCAAAATGTGAATTACCTTCCCCTCCGCAGGCAGGCTCACTAAATATGATTCTCAATAATACAACGAAAATTGGAAAGAGCATAAATAGATTGGATTTCACATGAGGCTGAGCACCAGAAGAGTTGCACCGTTAATCTGTTTCAACGAAAATGTGAATTTGGACCTGACACACCGTGTCCGTCGGTCAAAAGCAGCAACCATTCATCACTGTAAGAAATGGCAGCTGAGCTCCAAGTTCACATACAGGCAGAACTCCCTGGAAAAGTCTTTATTCTGTGCTGAAAATGGGGATTGTCACAAAAGAAAAGCTATTTAAAGAAATACACATGCAGGATATGCAATACATAGACAGATATCAGGATCTTCAGGATCAATGTAGAACATTCCTGAAATGCAGGAACACAGCACAAGGAAGAGTCCAGGAAGAGTCTTACTGCATCAACTCTGTGTCCAACTCAATGTTCTTAACAAAAACACCACCTTAAGAAAATAATAAATACAATAAAATAGAATAGAAATATAATAAATATAATAAAATTAATCCTGACCTCATCTTCTACTAACTACCATTGTTTTCTCCTATCTTATGGTCTAAAAATTGGATTGGACCTTATAAATTTATTTACTGCTATTTGAAAAGACATTTTAAGCCTCTTAACCTGACTGCAAAAGAGCACTAACAGTATCTTTCAAACTTCAGGAAGAGATGGCTTTGTAAATATGAAATGTCTTGTTCTAAAATTGTCACAGAGCTCATATAAACCTAGATAGGAGTACCATATTTCAAGACTTAACTAAGGGTGTAATTCCATTTTTAAGGACAGCAAATACATATTGATATTTTCATATCTCAAACACACAGGTGTGTGCAGGTCTGTACCACATTCAATGTATTTTTTTCCATAGAGGGCTGATTTTTCAGGGCATGCTGCTGAACTGCTCATCAGCACGTTTGAAATCACAAATAAAATAACAATAATAAAAAAATCCCTCTATTGGAACTCTATTCAAGCATTGTCAACAAGCTCTGGGGTCATTTAATGCAATGTGTACATACAACTAAAGAGCATTATTTGCCTTTTAGAGTAAAAGCATTCTAAGAGGATTCCTCAGCTTTCAGTTACACAATAGATTTAATAACCTGTCTATCTATAGGATGTGGTATAAAACTGCACAGACATCACTGCAAATGCACGCCAAGGAAACACAAGAGAAGGAAAACAGCTGAAGGGAGCTGTTGCATTACGGATTTACTTCTGTTGTTATTTTTTCTCTGTTTGAATTATATAAAGTGAAACCAAACGTTCTGGCAAATTTTAAACAAAAAAAAAACCAAACAAAAAAACCTCAAATAATGTTACCTTGGCTTTCTAGTTTTGAATGGGAATGAGTTTTGGAAAACCTGAAAAATCTCTGTAAAGTAGAATTTCAGGTCTCCACATAGCTCTGCTGACCTATATGTTTGTTCAAATACACAACATGTAACTGGCACTTTGCTGTGTTTTTATTGCAAAAACTTCAAATCATTTTTTGGCAACCAAACTTATGGAAGGTTGGCAAGATGCAGATCTGAGCCCTGAGGCACTTTTTGCAGAGGTGTTGTTGTCAGGTTCCTTTTGGTTTGGGTTTTGTTGGGGATTGGTTGGGGGTTCTTGTAAATACCATATATTGTAAATGCCATATAACCACCAGCTTTTAAATATTACTAATAATTACTTCACTCTCCCTTTAGTACAGTTTAGAAACTACAGGTTGAACCAATCTATCCCACAGGAGTCCTAAAATCTAACAAAAACCTCATTCAGAAGCCCAAGTTCACAAGAGAGTGACACAGAGATGCTAAGTAGAAGTGAACTTAGAGAAGTTCTTTATGAGCCAGTTTCTCAATACTACAGCTAAGAAAGGGGTTTAGAGGAATTTCAAAACTCCAGTTAGTGTTTTAAGTTTAAAACACCCTCTTGAAAGAAGGGGTCAGGGGAAAAAAGAGGGAATTTTTGTGAGCAAATAATGGTTGCAGCTGCTCAAAAATGGAGAATGAGCAGGATGCCATTTCTCCTCCCTCTTTCTCCTTCACTCCCAATCCTTGCCACCTGTGTGGGGGGCCATGTATGCAGGTCATCCAATCTCACTGAAATTCAGAAAAAAATCCAAAATGATGGAGAGAGAATCTGGGATTTTATTTATTGTATTTTCAAAGCCTATGGAAAATACATCTGGGGGGGGAACACTTGAATAAGTTCCAAATACCATAGCTGGGACAATCCCTGCAGCAGTGTGATGGCAAATTCAGTCAGAAGCTGAAAATTGATTTGGCAACAAAATGTCTTGCAAAGAGCAGAGCAGAAAGTTCAGCCACCCCTCTTTGCTCCCACACATTCCACATCCCAGCTCTGGCCTAAACGCCAGGAACTCGGTCACGCTTCCCAACACTCCCAGTTCCACCTCTCTGATACATCACACACAGAAAAAAATCACAGATGCAAAAATTTCGTATTAACCAGAGATTATCTCCATAAAGCCAGTGCTGACACAACAGAAAAGCTGGAGTTTTGTCAGCCTGGACAAGTGAAAGGACTTGATTTGTGTGCTGAGGTTTTTATTGATGGGGAAAACCAATAAGAACCTTTTATTGCAAGGTCTAATGCTATTTCAGAGGCAATTTATTATGAGGCAATTATTTAAAATTTTTCTTTTATATTTATATTATATTTTTAATATTTCTTTATTTTTTATTCATTTATTATTTGTATATTTTAATTTTTACATTTTTATATTTATTAATTATTATTATTCAGAGGCAATTTATTATAAAGAATCCAAATTTATTATGGGATTTCTTATTATTAGTTTTTCTGTAGTTCAAGATGAGACTTTTTTTCTGAAATGTATCACTACCCAGCTTTGATACCATCTTTACTTTTAGTGCTGTGCTGTTTAATGTTTGCTTAATCCTCATTTTAAGTGATCATGTAGGAATGTGTCTTTTTATTAACTTTATATGGACTTTGGAGCAGAAAAAAAAGAGGAACTTATTATATTGCGTTCTGGGAGTTAGGATGATACTAAGAAAATTTTCAATTTAAAATGTAATAGTAATTTAAGCTTGTTATTAAAACTTGCTGTAAGGGACAGTTGGACTTGAAGTTGTTTCATAAATTCCAGGAAAACAAGGCTCCCAATTGCTCTGTCTAAACCCACAAGTCATGAGACATAAAGATCTGTGCCCAAATCCCCATTTGGTGTCCAAGCAGGGCTCCCCCTCAGCAGAGCATCCCCAGCCCTGCCCTGTTCCACAAGTGCAGCTTATCATGAACAAGAGCCACTAAGTGAATAAAATGCCTCCTTTATTTGTTCATCATGGTCATGTAATTTCTTCTGTAAAGAATCTTCACAAATAAAGAAAAACTAGAATTTTATTTCTGAAGCAAAATCAGGACAAAACAATGAAGGGACACACACACATGGACAGAAAACCCAATTCAACCACAGAAAAGTCCCCATGTTTTGAAGAATCATCACACGAAAAGGGCTCCCTAACAATTCTAAGCTTTTTAGTTCATTATTCCAATGATACGATGGCTGTTGCCTACCTCACTTTAGAAATATATGTGGTTTATATGAGAGGGAAATGAGAAAGCTGTTGTTTAAAAGGAGGTGCAACAATGACCTATGGCACAGACCTACAATCAATTAATTAACTTTTTCCAACTGATTGAAATTTATAAGGCCAAAAATACATGAAAGAAGCTATTAAAACCTAGAAACTAAGACAAAAGGGTAACTTGCATTAGGTGTGTAATACAGCAACATTAGCTAAAGTAACACATTTAAAGTGGATTTAGTCAACATATGCAGCCCAAAAAAGCCAAGTCCACAGCCTAACAGGCTACCTCACATTGCTGTAAAAGAAAGGAAAAGGGGGAAAAAATAAAAGAAAAAAATCACATTCATAAAGTTATATCTTTCTGAGGCTTTTCTTTTTCCAACCAAACTTTGCAATCAGTGATTAATCAGCTGCAAGGCAGAGAACTCACCTACCTAAAGCTCTGCCTAAGATGTACCAGTGTGGGGCTCAGCACTTGCTGGGATGATAGAACACTGACACGTGGGGGACAGAAAGAATGCCTGAACATTCGCAGTCGGCTGCCAGGCTGCACCTACCCCCCTGAAACTGGAACTTCAGTGCACGTGTGCACTGAGGAACACAGAGATTCCTGTCTGCCTTCCTTACATCTGCCTGCTCCAGAGGTTCTGGGCTTCTCTGCCACCCACAGAATGCCTTGCAGGGAAGGGCAATGCCAAGCTCCCACAGCACATCCCAGAGGTGCAGCTTCACTTTCCCCCCCCCTGCACCGAGGTGCAAGCTCTGTTCTCCATACAGGACACACTGGGCTCATGGCCTCTGACCTGGGGGGAAAATGCCCTCACCCTGTGTGCACGGTGATGCTGTCACATTGTCTGTCAAATCCCAGCAATTCCCCAGCTTTGACAGGAGACAGAAATGCCTGGCAGGCTCTGCCAAATGGCCCTGACACTGACAACTCCTACGAGCACTAATTTGATATTAAACTTTCAGCTGGTCCCATACTACAGGAAAGGTCGTATTGCAGAAACAATGTTGTTCTAAATGAGAATGAAGCTGGGGATGCTGAGGATTCCCCGCTGCCCAGCCACCACCCTGCAAACAGCAGCAGCAAAAGGATGTGTCAGCCCCATGAGTGACAAGTCTCAGAGCTGGAACATTTCACAAAAGTGAGCTGGAAGCAGGAGGGATAATTTGAGACACCCTGGTGTCACAGCCCCAGCACATCACCCTTCCCACCGGGGAGGAAGAGAATTAAACACTTGTTAAGCACGGAGAGGTCAAACAGAAATGTGGATTTTCAGACTGCCATCATCCCTGACCTTTGCTACTCATACAAGACTTCAGGAAAGAACATTTTCTATACAATAGTGATAGGGCAGGCCTTACAAAGCTCAGAAAAACTCACTAATAGAAGTCCAATGATTAAGGATAAATCCAGTCAGGAGAGGGGAGGTTTTTCTGAGAACTGCAGCAGGTCTGGGGTGCTCTTGTGTGTTTGCAATGCAATCACCAACGGCAGCTCAGCTCCTCCCACATCACCTCACTGAAGGGAAAAACAGAGCACAATTCCAAATGAAAATATTCCTAACAGGCAAATACGGCAAACAAACCCCCCAAACCCTTGCAATGCCAGAGATGTACAGCAAATACACATAAAAAAGCCCCTTGTTCCAGGGAAGTCACTCACACAGTCCAGTTGTCCAGCCTGGAAACTTCTGCAGGAGAGCCCTGACTGTCATTACCCGTGTCAGCATGCCAGGGAAAGAACTTGCTGTTTTGCACCACTTTTGGAGATTAGCCTTTCTTTCTCAGAGTGTTCCACTAATTGTTTTTTCCTCACTTGCATCAGCGGGAGACCCAATTATAGCTCCAGCTTCAATTTGCAATAACCTCCTTTTTAAATAGCATGAGTCACCTTTTCACCTTTTATTACAGAGATAGCACCAAGGTCTGATAGAGAAATAGTGCAAATCCTAAACTCGATTTTTCAGAAATGGAATTTTATAATTGTTGGTCACTTTCCTTGATTTAATTTAAATCACATTTACATCCTAATAGGACTTAGAAGAAATTATTTCACAGACATAGTTTTCCATATGTAGCTCTAGCTTTCTAACACTGTATAAACGATCTCCTATTTTTACTGATTAAAATATTATTTTTCCCCTCTCCAGAAGCCCCAGCATCACTGAATCTATTGTCACCCACTGAAAGTAATTTTGTTTAATAACTAAGTAGGCCATCTATCCTTGGGCATGCAGGCTGCTGACCTTGAAGCTGCTGTGGGAGGGTGAGTGATGTGCACTGGGTGCACAGAGATGAACAAACTGGAGCAGGATTTAGTTGGAGGAAACTCCCAAGACACTATTAATTGTGATTTCAAAACGACAGCTCTCACTTCCACCTGGCAAATGCAATTATGCAAGAGAAGGGGAGTTCAGCAAAACAAACAACAGCTCAGACCAGCAGCTGACAGAGCGACGTGCACTGTCTGCTTTAAACATGTTTGAGAAGCACAGCAGTAAATCAAAGCCAAGTGCTCATTCATTTTGGGAACCTGAGCCACCAGAAAACAGTGCAGTTTGCACTTTGAAAACAATCTTATAATCAGTTAAAAGCATAAAAACTATCTTAAAATAGGTTCTGTAAGTTGAGTCTTTGAGAGACCCATTAACAGTAATTAATATTATTGAAAAAAGAGGTTTGCAAGCTTTGAAGGAAAATGAGCCTCATTGAACCCCACTCAGCACAAACTCTTTCAACTCAGGATAAATCCCCCACCATATTCACCAGACAAGGAAGGCTGAAAAGGGACAGGACTGAAATTTTAGGATGCCAGAGGGACTAGCAGGACAGTGCCCTTGCCTTCCAGGGGGTAAAGCACTGAAATAATGGCAGAGGCTAGAAGGTAGGGTTGGCATCTCTTCACTGAGGTAAACAAGTTTACCCCTGTGGAGAACTTGGCTCCAAAATGGGAGACTCATTTCCAAAAGCTGAGCATTTTTTTAAACAAGTGATGAAAAGCAGTCAGATGGTTCATCACTGGGATTTAGGGTTTTATACAAAAGACAAAAGTGACCCTAATGCCTCCCCCTTGTGACTTTGAGTCTGACTGAATAATCTCGATTCTTCTCCCAGCAAGCCAAAGCCCAGGATCAAGGGAGAAGAACTGTCAGTCCAAGTTCTGCATTCCCCTCTCCCGGGCTGGGACCCTTTCTGCATTCAGCCTCCTTTTCCCTCAGCCCCGGGGCTCCTTCTGCTGCCTCCCCTTCCCCTGGACATCAAACCCTGCCCGTGCCTCCTGCAGCTCTCAGCATTACCCATGGAACAGGAGGACAGGCCAGTTTCTGATCTTTGCCTGCTCAGAATCACAGCTTATTTCAGCAGTAGAACAGTAGTTATGAGCAAGCATTTAAAGTATTTTAGAAGAGGAAAACCAATACTTTAAACTAAAAATACAAACCTTAAACTCTAAAAACCCAGCAGAAATGTAAGGCACACAAACAAGCCAAGGATCCAAGAATCCACCCGTGCTTCCTGGTTTAGCTGGAAAGAAATGAAGCATCAGTCCTGCCACTCTTACACTCCAAATTAGCAGTGACAGGTCTGTAGGAGGGCAAATAATCCTGCAGACTCTGCCATCAAAGGACTTCATCATCAGAGCCACACCAGGAGTATAACCCATATTCCCTAAGACTGCTCAAAAGAAGGATTGGTTTAACTCTATTTATTTTAGCATCCTAATAATAGCTTAAAACATTTCAGTGTTGAGAATGGCACTTGAGGAAGGGTGTGCTTTCTAAAGCATCCTACTCTGTAACAGCTGCCTGGATTTCTCCTTCTATTGCAGGCCAGACTAATGCAAAATTCACCAAGGCAAGGTGTTTAAACCACAGAATTCTAATCACTAACTGGCAGCAGCCGCCAGCAGTTTTCAGGTTCATGGAAACAACAGTTTCAGGCTCCCTGCTGACTCAGGAGCTCTGAGAACCTCCCCTTCATTTTCTTCAGGGGCAGCCAAGCACAGAAGCAGCTTTTGATTCAACTGCTCTACTGCGCCTGTGTTGCTCTCTTTGAAGACCTTCATTTGTATGATACACAAAGTTAAATGAATTATTGGAAGTTTATATTTCTTGTCACTGAAATGCCTGTACTGGCTATGGGATCTGAGAGCCACAGATGAGATCTGAGAGCGTGGTATGTGGGGTTCAGTGTCTGTGCATGGCAAACCAGGATAGATGTTACATTTCAACCTGAAAAAACCCAAATATCACTTTCACTGCCACTGTCAGTATAATTAATAAATAACACTTAGCAGATGGTGACATGAAGACAGAAGGGCTCAGCACAGAGAAGCCAATTCACCTGAGGTGGCCACAGTGCCAGGAATCACCAGGAATGGCCACAGGAGCCAGGGATCACCAGGACTGGTCACAAGTGCCAAGAATCACCAGGAATGTAGTACCAGGGTCTCCTTTGTTCAGGTCCCTCCTCAGAGGCACCAGCTTGAGCTGTGATTTTGTTGTTGCAGCAACGAGATTAAATTATTTTAAGGATCAGGACATCTGAGACTCTGCCACGGGAAACCTGCAGCAGAGGGGAACCTGGTGTGAGTGTGGGGGGAGCAGCTGTGGAGGGGCCTTGGTCCCAGCTCAGGTGCTGCCAGTGGGACCCTTGGAGTGAGTCCTGCATGGTCGGAATGGGAATTTTCCTTCATGGGAAGTTTCCTTCACACCGCTTCTACTACAAACTCAAACAAAGCTATAGAATGTGGGAAACTGCAACATCTGGGTGAGGCTGACTTTTATTTAGGCCAAGCTATCAACCATCAGCATCAATTTCATACAAAATGGCAAATCCCTTTCCCGACCCTTAACCTGCAGGCTGTCAGTGCAGTAACTGATTTTCCAGTCAGAGACACACTCCAGGTAACACTTGCTCCTCCCTTCAGCCACAGAATCACCTCATAACAGCCTGTAGATGTGTGTTTGGTTACTCACAGGAAACACAGCACTGCTGGTAGCCAGTAAAAACTCCCTCTTTGTCCAAACCCTGCATTTGTGGAGACGAGACACCCCTGTCCTACAGTGTTGCAGCAGGAACAGTGAAACCCCAGCATGAACTCCCAACACCAGCCCATCTCCAAAGGCAGTTCCCACAGCTCTAATGGGGGCTCAGCACACCTGGAGCAAGAAAGCTTGGCCATTATGTGGTCACAAACCAGAGGTGACCTTCCCAAGGTAGTGACAGCATTGTGGCACGTGCAATAAACAGATTAAAAGAGGTGGAAAATCTGCTAAGCCTAAAAAGTACTGCTTGTGCTGGGGAATGGTTGATAGCTGTGGCTGGGCTAGGGAGCCAGGTAAGCTCAGGGGGTTTAATCTGTGATTAACTTTTGACTCATAGGAGAAGCAAATTTCCAAGGAATTCCATCCATGAATTATCCACGGAGCTGCTTCAGAACTCTGTGCTGTATTTCGTTTCCAAAGCTCTCTGTGCTGTTCCTGTCATTTCAGCTTTCCCTCAGGGGGCATTTTCTCAGGAGATCTCCCCGGGAGATTTTGGGTTGCACGGCGCTCCCATTTTCCACTTGAGGAGTCTGGGCAGGGCTGTGTGGGTAAGGGCAGAGTTTCCTGTGCACACTGTGGTGCCTTTTCCCGAGCTCACCTAGAACAGAGACCAGACAGAATGAAGAGAATAAAAAGCAGACATTTATTCAAAGGCCTTCTCAGTACATTCAGGCAGTCAGAGCCCACCCAGGGCTGCACCCAGAGTGGACCACAGGTCATGGGTTTTTCCTGCTTTATAATTTTTGGTCCATTTGCATATCAAGGTTAGACCTGCAATTATAACCTCAGGTAGTGAAGTCATCAATCCCAAGCTTGCCCCCCCCAGTTTCTCTGCTGTTTACATTTTTTGGGGCCTAGGACAGTGAGGTGTCCTTGAGTTTCAGGCCTAGAGAGGAATGGTTTTGTGTAAGATGCGAGAACAGCAGCTCCAGAGTTACATGAAAAATAGAAGTTAAAAACCCTAAGGCATCATCTGGGAGCTGCTGGGTGAGGGCCCTGCTGTGCTCTGTGGCACAGAGGGACACTGCTGTCCCCAAACCTCACAGCACATCCACGCACAGCCCTTGCCAAGCTGCCTCCCAAGGACAGGAATTGCTGGAAATCCAGCAAGCGCCAGCAGGCCGAGTGCTCCTCAGTTTTTCCCTTCCTGGATCCATGGAGCTCGGTGCTGGCCCCAGGCCTTATTTGAAAGCCTCCCTCCCGGGTGTCCGTGTCCCCTGCCAACGCCCAGCACACCAGAAAAGCCAGCAGGCAGGAGCTGCAGGATGCTGCCAGACACACACACCACGTCTGAACAAAAACCCCGGGCCCAGGAGGTGAAATCCTGCCCGTAATGCTGTCATCCTTGGATTCTTTATCTCAGATGTAGCAGGTGTGCAATGCTCTGTTTGGGTTTTTTAACAGGTGGAAAATGTCATCTTGTCATGAGAGATTCACTGTAAAACACTGCTCTGTTGCAGTGGTTTCTATATCTCAGTGCTCATCACCAGGAGATGGAATAGCTTGTTCTAGTCCCTGACCCAGAACTGAGTTTGTCAGCTCCTGGCAAACACATTTCAGTCCTGCACCCCACAAATATGTAAAAATATCAAATGCATTGTGTGGTTAATAACAGGGTTGTGAGTCCTTCACGGCAATTAAACTTGCATTACAATGAAATCTCTTCTGACCATAATGATGGTCCTGCTATGCCATTTTATTACTGCACAGTGAAAGGTACAATTAAATGTACACAAGAAAATGTACTGAGCTTTACTCATTTGTTTTAAGTGCTTTTAAACATTGTCTTTTGGAAACATAAACTGGCATAAAAATATGTGATATAACGATTTCACACAAAAAATTCCCTTTTTTCTTTCTTTATCTTTCTCAACCAATCTGCCCAGTTACTTTGCAGTACTAGATATTTTATCTGATAGATATTTTGAGGTTTGGCAGGAAATCTTTTGCTGTGATTTCCCAGTTGAGAGAATCAATGAAATGATAGTAGTCTCAGAACAGCACCTCTGAATTCACCCCCTCAGCCAGCAATGCTGCTTTGCAAGTTTTATTTGCCATTCCGTTGGCTTTGTCTTCATAATCTACTTTCTTCCCTTAATGTATCATAGTCCATGCTAGCAAAAAGCAGGAAATTGTAAAAACCTTAGTGTATTGGGTCTGACCGAGGTAAAGCTCACAGCCCTTACAGTGCTGTGCTTTGCATTGGTAGCTGGTGTTGATAACCGACCAGTGTTTTGGCTATGGCCAAGCAGTGCTGTCCCTCTGACATTCCTTCCCCCACCAAAGGGGATGGGGGTGGGCGAGATCTTGGGAGGGGACACAAGCAGGCCGGCTGACCCAAATCAGCCAAAGGGATATTCCACACCATATGATGTCAGCTCAGATATAAAAGCTGAGGAAGAGAGGAGGAAGGGGGAGCATTCAAGGAGTCTTCACTGTGTGCCTCCCGGAAGAACCATTACGCGTGCTGAGGCCCTGCTTCCCAGGAAGTGTCCGAACATCGCTGCTGATGGGAAGTAGAGATTGATTGGTTTTTTCCTCTTTAGCTCTTGCGCATGCAGATCTCTGCTTGCTTCTTCTTCTTTGCTGTAATAAACTGCCTTATCTCACCCTTCTAGTTGTTTTTCCCTCCATATTATTCTCTCCCCTGCCCCAGTGGGAAAGGGAGGGATAGAGCGACTGAGTGGGTACCTGGCACCTAGCCAGGGTCAACCCACGACACCTAAGCCAACAAGATTTTGAGACCAAAAGTCCTTTTCAAGTGATAAAATAAAGAAAACTTTTCATTTCACCAGACCTAATTCTAAGCCTTTCGTTCCAATAGTTCTGGTACCAGAGAGGTAGAAACTTCTGGCTAATTCACACTTGAGAAGGAGGTAAAAGTTACTTTATGAGGACCTAAACCCATTTTTTTTTTTGTGCTGGAATTCTAATGCACTTTAACCCCACATTCTAGAAAGATGAATTCAAACTAAAATAAGCAGGGACAAGGAATCCTGGAGTGATGGAGGACCTATTGCAGAAAATCAAACCTTTGGCATGCTTGGCCTCAGCAAATCAAGGGCTGAGTGTTATTTATAGAGGGAGGTCACATCCAACTGGAAAAGTGAAACCTAACCCTCCAAAAACTCTGCTTTAAAGGGGGAACTGAGTCAGATATGGGAGGAGCTAAGATGTGGTTATTGCTTATTGCCACCACATAGATCTATCGTCCCACAAGGCTTCTCATGGCTCAGTGTTTGTCCCTTGCCACGACCAGGGAGGGCTCAGGGGTCTCTGGGGTGACAAGGGGACTGAGCCAGGGTGCAGCTTCCAGGGGAGCCACCTCTGCAGGACAGCAGCCACCTGATGTCCCACCTCTCCCAGCAAAATGTTCTCTTTTTGTTCCTAAACGGCATTAATTACCCAGCCTTGCCTTACAGGGAGCATTAGTTAGTCATTAAAGCACAGTGGTAGGAATCATAAGGTTGGATTATCTCTTAACTCTTTCAAAGCTTTATTGTGATTTTTCTTCTAATCTTCTGCACCACTGGAATGGTTCCTTTGCTGCCTCTCACAAGGGAGCTGGCAGATAACTGATGGATTATTGAAATCACTTCCTGAAAATTCTCCAGGCACCTCTCTGCATCTGGAGATGTCTAAATGCATTTAAAAGCTGGCCTGAAAGCCCTCCAAGCACGGCTGGAGAAGTGCTACAGAGGTGCAAAGTATTATCTCAGTTATTAAGTATATACGTTTCCTTGGATACAAGTCAGGCTAAATCAGGCTTTTTTTGCTATATGCTAATAGGCTTTTGCAAATTAATTAATGAAGGAATTGGGCATACTAAGAGAATTATTTGAACAATGCTTGCCTGAAGTTTTTTAACTTCATTTGCTTGAAAAATTGAAAGCAGGCAGGAAATGTCAGGTTGTGTGTCTGAGTCTTTCTATTGCATCCCACAAAAAAAAAAAAAAAAAAAAAAAAAAAAAAAAAAAAAAAAGTAGAGAAAAATGGCCTTTTTTTCCATGTGCAGAAACAAGCAGAGTCACCAGAGAGCTTTTCAGCATTCCATGTTATTCTTGTTGCTAAGGAAACTTTCCTTCATCTGTGCTCAGTAAAGCATCCTCAAAAATTCCTGCACAGAAGGATGGCATTGCAGATGAGTGTCAGAAAACTCAGCTGACAATTAACCACAAAAATGGTCACTGGGAAGTTGGAACAGGAGAGTTCTTGATTTCTCTTGTAAAGCCCAGGATGATTTGCAGCAGGGAGGAGCCTGGAGGAACCACAGCAAGTCTGTCTGATTAATCTTGTCTCTATAGAATTTCCCTCAAGAAGCAACATAGGACAAAACAAGAATCAAACCAAACGTTTGGCTTGGGTTTTGTTGGCACTGTCGCCCCCAGCTTAGATCCTGTTCACTCTTCGCTGTGCTCTCTAAAAGACAAAGTGAAAATCTCCCTCACAGAGAGACCTGGAGGTGTTCTTTACCATCATCTCTAAGAGAGAGAGAACTTAAATAAAGAGAAAAAGAGATGGAAATAAAGAAATGGTCAAGATCTCTGGAACTGCAGTAGTTTTCACTCTGTTGCATGTGTTCAAGTCCAGTCCATCACCACTGTGGCTTTCAACAGCACTGCTCACAAAACAAGGAGCCACTTATGAGGAGGGGAGCAGAGGTGTCTCCTGCAGCAATAACAGCTCAGAGTGTGCCATCCAGCTCATGTTGTGGAATTTCTTCTTCCTGCCCAGCAAAGATTCATTATCCAAGCCTGGAAATCCAAGCCAGCAGCTGGCCTTGTGATGCCCTTGGATACAAACCAAATACTACAAAAGTACTGCGTGTCCTGGGGCAGTTTGGAATCCTGGTTCTGCCACGTTCCGCGGCACAGGAAGGAAAAGGGGTTTGGTGCTCCTCTCCTCCTCCTCACCAAAGGTCTGCAGTGCCTGGCTGAACTCCCTTCTCCAGCAGCTCTTCACCACGGAGAACAGCAGGGAGGAGAGCAAGAAATGGGGCTCACACAGCACAGCCCTGCCCTGACACTCTCCCAGAGAGGCAGCTCCAGCAATCCCTGGCTAGGGACAATTAAACCTATGGCTTTACCCTGTCCATTTGGTCTCACAGTCACTAACGACCTTATGCTCTGTGCTTTTGTCTAATTGCTTTTGGAAGCCATTTGCACTTTTGCCCAGTGTTAAAATGCACATATTATTGGTCCCAGTAGTGCTGCTCTCATAGAAAATGTAACACAGGAGTCAGACCAAGCTTTCATGTGATGTACACTTCTATATGGGGAAAATGGGAAAAAGGGAAGACTGTGAGAGCCCTTCTCCCTCCTGAAGGCAGCAGTGGCTGCCTTGCACTACGATGTCACTTGCAATATTCACCTGGGAAATGCTGTCTCCTGAAAAGGAGATACCCTTGCACGCTTTACCCTCCTGGCCCTACTCCACGTTCTGCTCTGTGAGGATTTCTGGGCACACTCCACCATCTTTGGTAGAAAATCTATTCCCAGAACAAGATTTTGTTTTCCTTTGAAGCCATTTATTTCAGCATGCAATTCCCACCTGTTTCAGGACAGAGATGGATGCAAGTTCCAGCAGAGATGGAGTTCCCTTCTCCCCTTACTCACCTGTGTATCCCAGCAGGTTTCATCCCAGGAGATGGACAACTCCAGTGGATGCAGAACCCTCTTTTGTCTTCAGATCCAGATACAGACTGCCCTGATATAAGTTAGGAAAAAGATTTGCTTTCCAGTGGCATACTTCCTGAAGGGGTTTTCCTCCTTCCTGTAAGGGATTTCAAGAATATTATTTTGCTGTTCAAACTCCTTTGTTTTCCAGAATCCCAGGGGTTTGTATGATGTAGAGCTACTGAGAACGGCTTCTCTTTCCTTATATATGTGACTGTCAGCCAGGTGATTATATAGAGCTACTGAAATATATATACCTGGGTATTGCATTACCATCAGCATTTATACCTTGTGTTACAGCTAAATCACACACGAACAGCCAAATCCAGTCCTCTCCAGGGCCAGTTCCCTCTGCTGATTATTACAATCTTTTCTGGTTTTCCTCACCAACATGCGCAGCCCTCAGCAGGAACTCTCTGTGTGTGATTTCAGGCCATAAAATCTTCTTTCTTATTCCTTCTTCATCTCCTGGATGAAAATGCACAAAACAATCTGAGTATCTGCAGGACCTGTGTGTGACCTTCCATCGTGGCGTGTTGGACACAACCATGATGTTCCTCCTCTGGAGCCTGCCCAAACAAGCCTTGTACTGTGATGGATGAAACTGAAAGCAATTCCCTCTTCCCAACAAATTGAGACCCTCAAAGTGATCCCATCTCTCTTCAGATGGCCCAGGTTTTGCTCACAGTACCTTGGCTTTCATCTTGGCTAGCAGTAATTCTGAAGGAAGGAAAACACCAAAGTATTGTGGCCTGTCTGGAATATGAAAGATACATTGTGCTGCTTCTTTGATGTCTCATGAAAGAAAACTGAAAGAATACAAATGCAATATCATTAAAACACATTACTAATCCAGCAGGAATGGGGAGGCTTGTGCATTAGAAATTTTTGCTCAGTGCTACTTCAAACTATGATTTGTAATCTCCTGAGGAAACTGTCATGAGTAATGGCTTGCAATGTGACAATGAATTTTAAACTTTCTAGAGTGCAATAGGGATGACAATTTTTTAACACCATTTGGAGATGAAGTGGCAGTTGCTGGTTAGAGAACAAAAAGCCAAATGGCATGGTTTAGATATACAGAAAATGGAAGATAATGATGCATGAAATAAATGGAAAAGAATTGAGGAAAACACTGGAAAGAGGAAGTGCAGAACAGTTTGACCCACCAGTGAGCCTGGTTCTATTTCTATGGAAATGAGCTCATTACTGCTAATTTTTTTTTTAAGCTCCTAGTTGATTCGTGAAGTGCTGTTTGAATTCCGATAAGGGCTTCATGAATCACTGAAAAAAAAAAAACATTTGAACAAAATATCCAGAGTCAAATGATTACCAAGTCCCATAGATTAATCAGCTGTCTGAACACTTTCTATAGCAGAGCATACACGAGGAGAGCCAGCCTTTCCCCTGGTATCCTGAGTCTATAATGTTCCATTCTGCAAAGGAAAGTGATCATGCTTCTGAAATCTAGTTCTGGATGGTTAATCCATCCAAGAGCCTGTATTAAAAAGGAAAAACATCTTTGATTTTTCCCCCCCCGCTATTTTCTATGGTTTTTTCTGTTTTAAAAATCAGCGTTCTGAGAACTGGCCCTGAAACTGCCTCTTATTCCTCAGAAATAGGAGCATCTGTGGCATTCATGGCACTCCCATGTTTGTCACCCGTCAGTGTTGGCTGTGACACCCCTAAGTGTGTAGGGGAAATGCTCCAGGGCCAAAACACTGGTTCCTCTTAAACCTCCAGGATGCTGAAATAAAAATCAAATGAAGCAGTGGATTTAAATAGCATGTAAGCTTTATTTATTTTATAAAGCCATCAATTTTTAAGACTGTCTTTGGACACGAGCAGAGTCTGCCTGTGACAGCTGGATTTTTAACTGAACAGCACTGATCGACTTTATGTGTTATACATACAGCACCTACACCTCTTATTAATCCTCCAAGCACTTCAAAAAGAATGCCCTTGGCAAATCCTGTGACTCTGTGCTAATTTGCCTCGTACTCATTTTCCAGGTGTGCATAGGTCACTGCTTCCTCCAGCTCGCAGCTTGTAACAGTAACAATGCACACGTGAGAAATTACACCAAATGCAGCTCAGCCTCCTGCCTCAGCACTTTGTGTCTCTTTTCCAAAACCTTTCCCATGCTGGAAATGACTCAAGTGCTGGTACTTCAACCATGACAAAGAGAGCAGCAAGAACCAGTGCTCACGGGAGATGCACAGGCCAGGGGATCCCACAGATCCCTTAAGCACTCCCAGGACTCTGTTCCCTTCATTTCCAAGGGGTTAAACTGACATTGGAAGTGCAATTACCAAGGCCAGGATGGACAGGGCTTGGAGCAACCCGCTCTGGTGGAAGGTGTCCTACCCATGGCAGGGGCTGGGACTGGATGAGCTTTAAGGCCCCTTCCAACCCAAACTATTTTGGATTCTATGAATCATTTGGATTGTTTAAAAAAAATATTATCTGGAGATGGATGGACACACAGCCCCATCATTCTGCAGTTATGACAGACCTTAAATGATTTTCATTTTAAGACCAACAGGAGGTTGAGAGATAAAATTCATTATCATTTACATGAGGTGCAAATAAGAAATAATTTGGCATATATGATTCTACAGAATTGGTACAGACTTAAACTGATTCCAATTTTCTAGAATGCAGAATTAATTTGGGGAGAAGGTTATAAAGCACTTTGCTATTCAGTTGACAGCATTATTAATAATGCAAACACAGTCTTTCCATTCTGGATGTTCCCATATATTAGGGCAGGACTTTGTGAGACACCAAAGCTGCTCTGTTAAATCACTTGCAAGGCTTTCTTTTTGCATCTCACATTTCTACACTTCTCAGAGCACCAGGAGCAGAAAGGAATCAGCATTTGAAGAAAAACAAAGACAGAGGATTGATGTGGAAAAGGGAAATCTCCAAAGCTATTTCTCTTGGCTGTGAACTCTCCTGACACAGCTGTGGAGGTGACTGCAGCTCTGCAGTGCCAGCGTGTGTGCTCTGTGTGTGAAGTGCAAACTGAAGGTCCAACAGCATCCTGGCCCTCCTGAGACCTTCCACTCCCAGGCTTTTTAATTGCAGTCTGGGTTCTGACACTACTGATATCTCATTTCCCACGCTCCTCAAGGGAAACTGCAGTGTACAACAGAAGAACAATCATTTATTATGATTATTGAGGAAAAATAAAAAACAATAACAGAGATTGTTTTCTCTTTGCTATTTGCTTACACTTACAGTTGGGAGTAATGATATTTCTTCCTATTCAGTTCTGATTTCAAGATGATGAAAGTCCCATTAAAACAAAATAAAATTATAATAATATAATTACAAATTAAGAAGAACGGGTACTCCTTTATGCTAGCTACAATACAGACCTAGACCAACAGGTAGTTCATATTCCAAAATGTAAAAGACAAGTGAAGTAAAGAAAAATAGTAAAAAAGCCAGAAATATCTTGTTAGTGCTGCCTATCAGACATAGGGAACCCCCCCCCCCCNCCCCCCCCTTACCCTTCCTGTCTCTTTATTTTAATTATTTATCTGAGGCTCTTATAACAGAGACAAAGAATTCAAACAGTGAAAACTGAAATCATTGGGAAGAGAGGGAATTGATCCTGGAAAGGATATTTAGAGTCTGAGGTAGAAACACTCAAAGGAAAGTTGCTGGAAGCAGCAGGAAGTCAGCACAGGGGAGACTCTTCAGGAAAAAACCCCAAAACTTTATTGCTGTTACATCTCAAATCAAACTTATTCCCTCTCACACACATGCTTCCTAGCTCAGATACACAACCCCATCTCAAGTCACACTTGCCATGGAAGCCCACAAAGCTTTAAAAAAACCCTAAATGTTTTAATTGTACTGGATTTAAGTAAAAAAAGACCGGACTGTATCACTTCCTATTGTAAAGATAACATAAATTGTGCAAAGTGGAGTTAAGTTTGATTTATAGATTGCACAAACCCCATTTGAATAACAAAGTTGCCCTGTCAAAACAATTTATAGTGCCTTTCCCCACTGAAGTTCATCAACTCTAGTTCTTTTATCTGACTTTAAGGGTAAGAATTCTGTAATGCAGAAAATCCCCATTATGTGGCTTCATATAGCATGAGATTGAATCATTGCTGTGGAAGGCAAGACAGCCCAGCTCTGCTGAAGGAACTTCCCCAGACAAAATCTACTTTGGGGAGTCCGGCCCAGCGCAATTCAGCAACTGGAAGAACAGGATCCAAGCACTCTTTGTCATTTTTCTCCAGAGATTTAAGTAGCTGGACCTTATTCTCCTATTTTACTGGGTTTTTCTACTAACAATTCATACCAGTTTGGTTTTTCCAGAAAACAGCCATGTGACTGGGTAGGCATCATACTTCTACCACTTTGGCTTCAGTACTTTAATACCACAAAATCATTAAAAGTTATATTTTTGAAATTGCTTTTGTTTTCTCCTAGTTAAAAAGAGTTGAATCTACAGAAATGTGAAGGGGAAATGATTCTTTGTGCCTTTTTCTCTCACATGGGAACCTGAGATGTGGCCAATCAAACTCTTAACTCCACTTTGCACAGGATTTAGGCTGTGGCGTGGGCCGAGACTCCTGTTCTCCTCTCCATGAGGGGGAAAGGCCATCACCACAACTCAGGTGTCCAAATCCACCATTCCCTGCTGGCCACAGGAATTCTCTGGTGCTGTGGTTTGTGAGCAAACATCTGTTAACCACAGAGCACAGCTGTGCTTATTGAGAGCCACCAGGAGAGTCTAAAAGCCTCCCTGCAAGCTGAGTAAATGGCTTCCAAAGTCCCTTTGCTTGGGAAGCAAGTTTTCCATGGGCACTGCGTGGTGACACCAGGTAGTGACAGAGACCTGAGCCTGGGAAAGGCACTCCTTGAGTTACACCGGGCTTTGACAGCTCTGCCATCTCAGCTCTCAGTGAAGAAGCTTTGGTTGCTTCAAGGAGTTATTTCAAAGCCTATCCATGCTACAAGAACAAAAGAATAGAGCTTCCCATTATTCCCACTGTTAGCCAGGATAACTCTGCCTGTGTGCCCACAATGGGCAGGGGCAAAGCCTGGTCCGTCCACAATATTCAAGTCATACTCTGCAATAAGCTACAAATCCTTAAGTGAAAGGAAATTCACAGAGATGCCTCGGTGGTGTTTCCCTGCTGTGTGCACACAGTGTATTATGCTTCCAGACTCCCTTTCTTCCCCCCAGGATAGACACATTCATGTTTACATTTTAAAAAATCATATAGCAATCTGTGGCCAGTCAATACAAAAGCAACAGAAAGATAAAACCATTGATCTGAGTTCACAGTCCTGATAAAGTCGGTGCCCTTAGTGACTGCAAAGCCTGAGCAAGCCAGAACTCAGGTGGTTTTCCTTTTAATTGTGTTGTGCCTTCTCTATCCACCTCAGGAACCCAAAAACTTCTGCTCTGTCAGTCCCTGTGCCCTTTGCCTTCATGGGTTGAAAAGCTCCACTGCAGTATATTTACACTTCCTGAACAAGCCTGCTGAATTAAGAGTATTTAATCAAAACCCTTCTTCTGATTAACAGGACTTTCATCAGGAAAATTTTAAGCACATTTTACTTTTCATCCCATGAATGTTGACAGATCTCCTTTATCAGGACTTCAATTAACAGCAGGTGAGGGAGGCAGAGTGACTGTGACACGCTGTTACTTCTGCTTGATTTCCAGGCTGCTTGTGAGACTTTCTCTCAGCTCATAGTTGAAATTGTCTTATCTCATACATTCCCAGGATTACTGTTTCATGTAAATGTCATTTTTGCTGTCCAAAACATTAAAAAAACCCACACCAGTGCGCTCTAACTCCTGTCTCCTTCTGAGAGACATGAGGGAAGCTGTACGCTTTTGATCAAAGACAAGATCCCGACTTCAAAGTAACACCTCATCTGTAAATATATTACACAGTGCTCTTAGTGCAGGAAGGGGGACTCCTTGATTTCAAATAACCCAAGGCCAATACCGTGGGATTTGCCTGCTTTTGCAGAGTTTAATCCTGCTCCTCTGAATACCGACAGAAACTCAAGACAAAAAGATTTTAAAGACCCTGGGCTCCAGTCTCCTCTTATTTACCTAAGTCTGATGGACCTATGTTCAATACTTCACTGGAACAACACCCAGCTTTTTGTGGATGGAGAGAAAAACATGAAAAAAACTACAAATTCAGGAGCATCACAGATTTTTTTAAACCTAAGTCTTATATCTTTCTTCTAATGACAGAAAGTAGTGGCTACATGTCTGCAGGTGCTCTACCACTAATTTGACTTTCAACATTTTTTGCCACGAGACCTCTAACTGCACATGAAAAGAAAGTTTTGGTTGGGCACAGAGGGGTCAGTTTCACCCTCAAGTAACAGTACAATCAACAGTGCCAGTGTGCAGGTGTCACTCTTGTCCCTCTGCAGTCAACAGGAGAAAACCTAAGACATTGAAATCAGTGACATTTTCTGCACAACTCCCCCCAAAAATCATTTATCTAGGTGTGGCTTAAAATCATGCAACTATCATTACATCTTAAAAAAGAAATTAAATCCAGCCATCTGAAAGAATGGCTTCACGAATCCAAATTTTGAGGTTATTCTAAAACGTGCTGTTGTTCTACTAAAACTTATTGCATCTCTGAAAAGCAGGGGGAAAAACTCCATTTACCTGAAGTGAATGTGCAATGTTAAAGAAATTAAAAAGGTGTTATTGCTAATTAGGGATTAAAATCTCTTGAATGTTCAAGACTGTTAATAGGCTAAAAGGAATCCTTGTTTCTAAGATATTTGCTCTCTTTACTCTCAAGGTGTGCTGCTTCTCCTTCTCTCTGAATGTGGTTTCTTGCTGTAAATGCACAGCAAAAAGAGCTCAGAGTTCCCTCTATGGCTTTGGGAAGGATCAGTTCCTGCTGGGTTTCTACACAAACATTTTCACAAATGCAAAGTATAATCCTTAGTCAGAAAACTAGCTCTGCTCCCTTCTTTCCCACTTAGAAATGGGGTTTTCCTCATGGAGGGAAGAGCAAAGCCCTGTGTGACCGGGGTGCCTGCCCTGCACACCCGGATTGCCATTCCCAGCTGCTCCATGCCCTTCCCACCCTGCAGTGCCTCACAGCCTGCCCTTGGCAGACACAGGCCCTGCAAAGCCTTGCTCTCACTGTGCCAGCAGAAATATCAACGTGTTCTGGCCGCTTGGGCTGAGTGCAGGAGGTGTAGCCGGGAACGGGCAGTCCCAGCGCTTCCGGGCTCTTTGCGTCCCCAGGGAATGTTTGTTTGTGTTAAAGTGAGCCTGAGACCCGGCTCCAAAAACAGGTTTGTCCAAGGTGTCAGAGACTGAAAATAATTCATGCCTCAAACATTGATACTACAAAAGGCAGCAACCAGAGATGCCTCCCTGAAGACTGGGACTTTGGACTGAAAGTCAAGCTGCTGATTAGATAAAGGGAAAGCCCCTTTGTTCAATCACCTGAGACAAACAAGGCTGGGGGAAAAGGTATGCATCCCCAAAAAGCCAAAGCCACCAGCTGCGCTGAGAGAATCATGCCCGGCTGAGTTTGGGGTGGGGGGGAACACAGCTCACAGAAGCCAGGCTTACAAACTTCCCCCCCCAACCGAGTGCGGTGGGGGAGAGGAGATTTTTGGGTGTGTGGCATAACCTCTGGCCAGAGGTACTGAACATCCATCCTCAACTATACAAACTGGCCCAGCTGTGTGAAACCCAACCCCACAGGCCAAATCCACGGGACTTTCACGTGAGAGGCAGCTGAGACCATCAAAGACCCCCCAAGGTGCCCCCCCGGATGCCTTGCACTACAGGACCACATGTGATGCAACAGATCCAAAGTCTGTTGCAAGAGACAATGGCAAACTCCAGGGACATGCCTGGACATCACCCCCTGGCTTGAGGGTATATTAACCCAGGGCACTCTGTGCTTTCGGGGGACCTTCACCATCAAGAAGACCGGCAGGAGAGAATCATCGGGATGCCAGTGGGACCCACGGAGCGGTGATACTCTTTTATTCTGCCTCTGTCACTTCTCTGTCCCCTCAGCCTTTTTTCCTTTTCCTCCCTTTCTCTTCTCTTTCTCTCTCTCTCTCTCTCATATTTACTATCAAATAAAACCCATACTATTGACTGGCATATGGTCTCGTTTGCACCTTAATTCGGGCAGAGGTATTTCTAAGAACCTAATAATCGGATCACGACACAAGGGGACAGACCTAAGGCAGATTTGACCCCAGTGAAGGTGGTTCCCACCCTTTCCCAGCACTGCCCAGCTAAAGTAACACCTCTCCTGATGTGGAAATGCAGCGCGTGGCAGCTCCCTGGGCCGAGGCCTGCTGGAGCCTCCCAGCCGCGGCACAACTCAAACCGTGCTGCAGCCCCTGGAGCAGACGAGCTTACAAAGATGTTCTCGGTGTGCACAAGAGCAGATCAGACACTTGCCAGGGCTCGTGCTGCACACAGCTGACAGCCCCTGTTTGTGCCATTAGCGCCGAGCACGGGTCCTCTCCCATGCTTGGCTGCATCCTGCCAGCTCCGTACCGCGGAAACTCCCACCTCTTCCCAGAGGGGCAAAAATTAAACAGTGCAGCAGGCACAGAGGGAGTTTGCAGTTTGTACAAGCTCAGACCGAGCCTGAAAAGCTAAGAGCATACCTGGAAACACTTTTAAAATATATAAAATTCATGAATACTTTTCAGCTTGCAGCTGAGACATAAATATGTGTAATGAACATGTAACAGACAACTCACCTCTGCAGCGTGGATATAGATCTGCTCCTCACCCTCCCTGGGAAGCAGACTGATTTAATGTGCTTTGCTAGGGAAGTCACCCTCCAGCAAAATAAATTTGATTTCTGCTGCAATCAAAAGAATTTAAACAAAATCACCTCTCAGTTCTCCCTAGGTTCATTTATCCAGACATCCATTTCAGTCTTCATTTTCAATACAGAGAAATTAAACAGGGTCTGTTTGAGGCAATCTTTATGATTCTCTGAGGAGAGGTGTGAAGTCTGGTCTTGGATGGGCACATCCTTCACATGGGTCATATCTCCTGAGTCTGTGCTTGAGTGCAGCTCTCTCTGAATAAGGCACTTTCCCAGTTATGGTTATTTGCATGGGATGGGAAGGGAAGGGAAGGGAAGGGAAGGGAAGGAAAGGAAAGGAAAGGAAAGGAAAGGAAAGGAAAGGAAAGGAAAGGAAAGGAAAGG